>JBBBDQ010001642.1:427500-442500 GCA_037127315.1 Ascarosepion bandense | reverse complement strand
GTGTTTCTGCCTTGCTCGGGGTGAAATGATTAAAAAAAAAAAAAAATAAAGATAATTAAAACCTTTCAAGGTTTCTATGATCTTCATCATCTGATGCAGAAAAGCTCAGCATTAACATTGCCATTTACAGTTTTGTCATATGGATCCAAATACTGAAGATATCTGATTAAAGAGGCAAGAAGATTTTGGGTCGTCTTATCTGTAGGGTGCCTTACATATAGAAATATGCTGTATTTGCAAAGTTTCCTAAGGGGTTGATGGTGAAAATCAAAATATGTTTCTTGTACAAGATATTACTAGTTAAGCCAAATGCATTGTAGTCTGACAAATTTGAATTTGAACTTTTTGATACTAAGAGTCTGGAGAAAAATGTTGGTACGAAAATTTTTTTTTTACTTGAAAAAAACGAATAAAACCTGCAAAAATATTCAATTTTAAGGTTTTTTTTTTATAAGAATTGTCCATCTACTCAAACTTTTTTTCCTGTAATATTACATAGAAATAAGCATTTATGTGTTAACACTGAACATAGTCTACTATTCAGGATTTTTTATATATTCAATCACTGGTTAGAAAATAGCTGTATTATAGATAGTGAGACATAAGGTCCTGGCATTGATGAGCAACTTGTTGCTGCTTCATTACAGATGCATTTTTCTAATCCATTGTGAATTCTTGAGATGTCCAGGAAGCTAATGTTTGTATGTTATAATTTAAGATATATTTTAAGAATATATAAACCACAGAAATCTGTGTTTGTTTACAAAAGAAGGTGAGATGCTGCATCTTACATCAACAATATTGAAAAATTGAATTTGTTCTTATAAAGAAAGGTTTTTAATGTATCTTTTTTTTCTTTCTTTTTAATTAAAAGGTCAGGAGGAGGAAAATGTTCAATCGGATGAAATATATTTGATTTTGCGAGCATATACACACACAGAAACTTAATTTTTTAAATGTGTGACATGTTTGTGTGTGTGTATGTATGTATATATATATATATATATAAAGCACATTTATTTGTACTTGTATGTAATTTGATGGATTATTGTTATTTATTTGAATATCTAAAGCTATCTTTTACTGAAACAAATATGCAAAATATATAGATCATGTGATGTGAAAAACAGTTACAATCTGTCAATTCTGCTGTGTGAGATATATATATATATTATAAAAAGATATGACAACTTATAAAGCTTATATACACCTTTATATGCATCTCTATCTATCTATCTATCTATCTATCTATATATATATATATATATACACACACACACACACACACACAAAAATATATTTTCCAACACAAAATTAAATATTTAGAATTTGTGCCTGTGCATATATATAAATTTATTTTTTAAAATCTGTGATATTTCTGGCAGAAGAGTGCTCATATATATATATAAACTAAATATAAAGTAAATATAAAGTATTTCCAATTAATTTGTTTCTAGGACTTTTTGCCATTTTTGTTTTTTCTGTTGGTTGCTCTTAAATCTCTTTCTCTGTTTTTTTTTTTTTTCTTTCTTTATTTTCCCTTCAAACAACTAAAACAGGATGAAACAATTTTTTCCTGTGTTTACAAAATGAAAAGAGTAATATATTTTCTCCAAAACTCGGGATCAAACTTTTCCAAAATTTTTATTTTATCAATTTCATCTCCTCCCCTGCCCATTCCCCACTTGCGTTCTGGACATCAGTGAAAGAAAGGCACATGGATTTGCAGTTCACTTTTTTTTAATCAGTTAAGAAAATCCCCAATTCATGATAAATTGCAAAACTTTTAATCTGAGCTGTGAGAATGAACCATGTGTTAATACAATATCCCTGAATAGTCAAAAATGGAAAGATGAGAGTTCTTATTTTCTCTTGCAATTAATCAGATGTAGAACGTCAAAAGATCTGGAGTTCTATCATTCCCAGGGATTAAATAGTAACAAGTGTCAGTGCCAATTCAGTATGTATCAGTCAGTTAAGTGCCATACGTGATACACGCTTGGGCGATCATGTCTCAAAAGAGACATGACTGACTGGGCAGAAGATTATCCCGTAGTAAGTTGCCATTGCTTTCTGTGGTAGACTGGTTGCCGACCAAGGCTATAGAACCCAATCTGTCCTTTAACCCATAACTGGAAGGAAGAGACGGATTGATGCCTTTCCCAAGGGTATTTGCGCATAAGTGACTACAATGGATTTGGGTGGAATTCGAACTCAGCTCCCCGATTTCTTGTTCTGAGCTGATATCCAGTGCACCACAATGCACAGTATGTATATGTTGGTTTAATTGGCAATATGTATATATATATATATATTTTTTTTTTTTTTCATCATATCACCCGAAGCAAGGTGGTAACGCCATTGATGTGCAGGGGGCTACGTAAGAGTGAAAAGATTTGAAAAAGAGAAAGCTGGAAGCCACATCCTAAACAGGGAACAAGGGATGAACCTCTACACCTGTACAATAGACGTGGGTGGAGTGTGGACCGGGCGATAGTTTAGTCTATCTACTCCAATTGGAAAAACAAAAAAGAAGAAAAGTGAAAAGATTGGAAAAGAGAAAGCCAGAAACCACATCCTAAACAGGGAACAAGGGATGAGCCTCTACACCTGTACAATATAAAACTTTGGTACAAGGTCACAACTTTGGCAAACCTAGAGAAGATTGAACTCATTACCATGTCATATAGTTTGAGTAAAGTAGCGTAATCATACTGATCAAAACTCTTTCTCTCTTTCGTTCAATTCTCTGCCTCTGAGCTATTTTTCTCGACGACATGTTACATCCTTTGTTCGACTTTATGGGACTTTAACTTCTATATCTTGAAGAATGTAATTTGTATTGGCGGCAATGTGCTTATAGAGTTGGTACCTTGGTTTATTACATAAAAGCCTTACAAAGCAATTTCACCATTTTACTTTGGAAGATGTGAGTAGTGATAGTAATTAGGGCAGTTATGGTCTTGTGCTAAGTGGGGGTTCAGTAGGCAAGAAAAATAGTTTTCCCCATCATTTTTATTTTCGTACTTTTTGCTTTGTCAGATTATAACGGAGTATACTTTTGCATATATATATATATATATATATATATATATATATGTTTTTTTGTTTTTTTTTACTTATAAAACTTCAAAAATTATATATATCGAATGAGCATTTCAGCAAAATAAATGCGCTTCATCAGTGATCTTTTTTTATGGGAAAATTCAAATTTTTCTATAATAAAAAAGCTCGCTATTTAAGCAGATTTATTTTGCTGAAATGATCATTTGTTATATGTCATTTTCTAAGTTTTATATGTTAAAAAAAAAAACGTATATATATTTGGCTCTGTAAATAAATACTTCTAATTGCATTAAACCCTTAGGCTGGATCAGTTTTAATATTTAGTTTTTAACAATTGATATTAATAGGATCTCCCTTGGGATTTTATTTAGATACTACTTCCTTTTGTGTGTATGTGTGTGTATATATATATATATATATATATATATATATTTTTTTTTTTTTTTAAATCTTATTGCCCCAAGCAAGGCAGTTTACTGCCACTAGTGAGCAGGGGTTACACAGGAGGAAAGTTATGAGAAAGAGTGACAAATTATAGGAATGTCAGGGAGTGGGTAAGAGAAGGATGAGAATACTGATTGGAGTGGACGGAAAAAGGAGCATGAGAGAGAGGATGCCAGTCAGTGAGATAGATGACTATTGACTTTACATTTAAATTCTTGGATATTGTAGCTATCAAGAAAGCAAGTAAATGGAAGGAGATTCCACAGGTGGGAAGTGTGAGAAAAGAAGCTGATAGAGTAGAATTTCTGTTTATATTTTATTGTTTTCACGGTAAAAGGTGGGACCTAGTTGCTAATCTTATGGCTCTAGTAAATCCATACATAGGGGGAACCAGAGAGCTAAGTTCATTGGAGCAGAAGCTGTGAAAGTATTTGCAGATGAGACACAGGAAAGCCACATTGCATCGGTGAGAAAGTGACAGTATCTGAGTTGTCAGGTTGGGATCGATCACATGACAGATTCTCCATTGGATTTTGTCAAAGAGCCCTAGGTGGATAGCAGAAGCACCAGGCCAGATACGGCAGCAGTATTCAATGCACGGGTGGATGACAGATTTATATATGTGCAGGATGGTTTCAGATGGGAAAAACTTCCTGACCCTACACAGAGAACCGACCTTCTTAGCAGTGGATTTAGCTATAGATTTGATATAGTTATTCCACTTGAGGTCTGTTGTGAGTTAACCTGAGGAGGCACAGTGTTTTGCATTCAGGGTGACAAGCCTGATCCAAGCTAATGGTGGGTAGGAGCAATTGTCTGTGATGGTTAATAGCTAGCAGCTTCATTATGGAAACATTAAAAATCACGATCCATTTCTTACCCTGTTCCGCCATGGATTGGAGGTAGATATATATGATTTGGATGTAGATAAATCCGCCATGGATTGGAGGTTATTTTCAAGCTCAGCTGCAAGGTTTGCTTTGTCACCCTTGGCAGATTTTTTATTTAGTTGAGAGTAAACAGTAGTGCCGTCAACATATATGCCCACTTGAGATTTTATTACATCTGGGAAATCATTGATATAGATAAGAAAAAGTGTAGGATCTAGAATAGAGCCATGAAGGACACTTGTATTTGTGTGATAGTATCAGAGGTCATGTCTGTTCAATTCTACCATTGTGTGATTTGAAAGGAATGACTGGATAAGGTCGAAAAATTGTCCAGTTATACCATAACCTCGCAGCTTGCGTAGAAGGCCAGCATGCCAGACTCTGTCAAATGCTTTTGAGATATCTAGGACAACTGTTCAAGCTTTGTCATTCTTATCTAGTGTATATTCTCAATGATGGTTGTTAGCATATCAGCAGTAGATCTTGTGAAACAGAAACCATACTATTTGTCAGTGAAGAAACTGTGGGCTGTGAGATGTTGAACCACATTGTCATTGATTATGACTTTGAACACTTTGCCAAAAATCGGTTAGAGGCTGATAGGGTGATAATCAGAAGGGTCAGAGGATTCATCAGTATATATATATATATATATATATATATATAGGGACCATGGAGGAGGACTTCCAGCTGGCAGGAAAGTAAGAAAAGTGGCAGAAGTTTTTGAAAAGAACAGCGGAGAGTTCAGGTGTACATTTCTTCAGGACTATGATTGGGACCACCACTCAATTTATGAAGGTCAAACTTTGAAATCATGTTAGAGACCATTGAGCAAGTAATGTAGATGTCATTCAGTTGGGTCTCAGTTCGATGTGGGAAGTCAGGTACAGATACTCCTGTCGAGTTGGTAGAGAATCTGCGAGCAAAGCACTCAGCCTTGTCTGTTGAAGATGTGAGGACCTCGAATTCATTGATTAGAGGAGGGATTGGAGCTGAACTCATGGGATGCTATGTGCTGATTCATTCTGGCTGCAAACAGCAGCTTAGCTTCTTTAAGTATCTTCTTGCAGTCATTGTGAGCAGAGGCAAATAGGCACCTTTTATGGTGCAACATGTGACTCCTGTAAAGCTAGAAGTGATTTTGGTGGGTGATTGAGGCTGAGCAAACAAAGGAGAACCAAGGGGACGAATAGGATTTAAGTCGCAACTTCCTGGCTGAAATGAAAGAATCGATACCAGCTTTGGCCAAAGGGAAGACCTCTGACATACAATCCTCAATGGAAAGACTAAAAACTTTGTTCTAAGGGACGTTACACAGGAAATTGTAGAATGAGTTCCAATCAGCTCATTGGTAGCAGTAAGATATTCTGCTAGTCTGAGGTTCTTGGGTGGAGTGGGATTGGAAAGAGATGTTAACGGAAACCACTGCATGGTCAGAGTTTCTGAGAGGGCAGAGTTGCTTGCAAGAGTCAAGGATGGAAGTGAAATAAAGATCTAGCAGTGAGTCAGGTCCATTTGAGTTAGGGTTAGAAATACAGAAATGCGTGGGGAACTCCACCACTTGTATAAGAGACTGAATGATTAAAAAATTCATGGTGTGGACACCAGCAAGATGTGTGACAGTTTTCCAGCCACTTGGTGTGGTCAGTGTTAAAGTCGCCAAACAAAAAAAAAAAAAAAATATATATATATATATATATATTATATGTGTGTGCGTAGTTTTATGATATGCTATATTAATGGGTTATCAAGGATAGAACATATTAAATATAAAAGTGCATATTGAAGTCAATACCCAATGGCAGTCTGTTTCATTCTTATATATAATCATCAGGCCATATGTATATGAACTGATATTTGTGTATGAGCATGAAACAGACTGTTACTATTGAGTGTTGACTTCAATGTCCACATTTAGTTGCCATGTAGGACCACAGTTAAAATTTATCAGACAGTTATTCTTAATTAAATTCTGATCACTACCACCCAATCAACCTAAAGAAATCCATAATTTATAGCTAATGCTTATGCACCAAAAGAATTTGTTTGGACCCTAAGGACTACAATATATATATATATATATATATATATATATAAAACTGTATATTTGTTGTTGAACACGTCTCAAAAAACCCAATGAGTACAAACGCGGAGGGGGGGAAAATGGTAGCAAAAAAGAAATGAACTAAGCACATGAACATTAGTCAAAGTACTAGTCAAAAGAAAAAACCCCGAGACGAGTAACCTAACACCGAAAGCGCTTAATACACAAGTAGAGCAAATCAGAAAATAAGTTGCAAACCTAGAAAGCCAATGAACCTACCAAGGTTTCACCACATTGGATCATTGGAGCCAACTTTCCCTGAAGATCCAATTTGGTGAAATCTTGGTAGGTTTGTTGGCTCTCTAGGTTAGCTACTTGCTTTCCTCTCTCTCTCTCTCTCTCTCTCTCTCTATATATATATATATATATATATATATATTCCCCCATAGCCCATCACTTCAATCAGCCGGGACACACATTAGAAAACTGCAAATGTTTACTAATAGACTCCGATTTTAGTTTTACACACTTACGCAGAAAGAAAGAAAAATACCAGATTTTAAAATTAAATACACACAGGCTAGGGTTAAATAGGGACTTAGGTGTTTTTGAATCTTTATAAATATTTCAATAGCTAAACATTTTTTAGATACATTTAAAACATTTTTCTCTAAAACAAATTTTATAAGTATTATTAAAGACCAGTTTACGTTTACAAATATTTAAAAAAATCTGTCGCTTTCTGCGTCATGTGATGTAAACAATCTCTTCACGAACGCTCTCTGAAGTTAATTCAGTTAATTTGAATTTTTCGCACTTCTTGTTTACAATGCTAGCAAAAGTTGTATAATCTTCATCTTTCATTGAAAGATTTAAACAATGCCACCATGCATTAAACAGAACTCAGTCAGTTAAGTACCATATGTGAAACACGCTTGGGCAGAAGATTATCCCACAGGAGGTTGCCATTGCTTTTTGCAGTAGACTGGTTGCTGACCAAGGCTATAGAACCCAATCTGTCCTGTTATTTAACCCATAACTGGAAGGGAGAGACGGATTAATACCTTTCCCAAGGGTATTTGCGCATAAGTGAATACAACGATTTCAACTGGAATTTGAACTTAGCTCCCCGATTTTTCGTTCCAAGTTTATATCCACTGCACCACAACGTACATAGAACTAAACAGAACTACATTCCCTAAATATTTTTGATAGTATTTTTATAGTTTCTGGGAATAATTTCCTTAGGATGTTTTGGAATTATGTAGTTTGCATATTTTTCATTCAATAAAGCCATTGTTGTGTTGGCTGTGTGGCATGTGGTGCTGACCTGTTAAAACCATAAATCTTCATCAAATCTGTTTGAATCCTTGTTACCAATCTGTTATATCACCAAGGTGAATATAAAACACAAGAGAAAGTGTGCTGCGATATTATTCAGTACAATATCCAGTCCTAAACAGATATATTCAGAACTGTGCAGTAGTTACAATGACAGACAAGACAGAACTGACAAAACAGAGAGGAGGGGTTTAGATTGCTATAGTTGCCAAAGTAATCCATCTGAATATTACTTAAATGACACTCAGCTATGATGCTCAAATGCTATTTTTTACTTAAAAAGATCATTTCAGGCCATCCCATCGTGGGTGGGTGCTGCAGGGGTGTCAGCCACTCTACAACAACTATTAACCACTTTCACAATAGATAATAGTTCACAACAAATGAATAAATATCTATAAAAACACCTTTCCTGTCACTCTAGAAATAGTCATCCAGTTTGAAAAAATAAGACATATGAACTAAATCTTAAAATGGATCTCTTAATTAAAAATACATTCACTGAACCAACACTTAGCACAAGACCATAGCCACCTTATTTAATATCACTACTCACATCTTCCAAAGTAAAATGATCACATTTATTTGTAAGGCATTTATGTAATATCTAAACCAACATAACAAATCTGTAAGCACATTGTCACTGATACAACTTAAATTCTTCCAGATATAAAAGTTAAAGTACACTCCTTCATCATACTTGTAAACAGCTCAACATAGTCTACCTAATTTTTGGCAATGTTTGTGATGAAGACAATTGTGTTGGTGAGACTAGCTTTGAATTTTGTTTCTGATTCAACAATCACAAAAAGACCATTAGAAGCAACTCTTAATTATTCCACAAAAACAGTTTCAATGGTCCTAATCTTAAGCAATGTTAGAAATGTCATTCTAACCACTTCCTTCAATTGTCAGAAAACCCTTAAAAAAGCTGAAAGTCATTTCATTATCAAATTTAATATCCACATATTAAATAAAGACCTCTAGGAATTCTCAATGATCATACATTTTACAAAAAAAATAATCGAAAACCCTCTTTATTTATTTTATTTTAAATAAATTTATTTTAAATAGCTGGACAAGATCTGAGACACACACACACACACACATATATATATATATATATTTCTATTTTCAGACATTGTTTATGTGTATATATATATATATATATATATATATATATATATATATATATATATATATATTTTCAGACATTGTATAGGCATCCATATATATATATATATATATATATTATGTATACTTATTTAGGGAAAAGTCTCTTTCTACCTTTTTATTTTTATTTTTTTTATATTAATGCTATTATAATTTTATAGTAATTTTTATCGTTATAGACATTCTGATTACCTTATAGTCAGAGATGATATCTTCCTTAGTTGAATCTTCTCATTTTTATCCTGGTTGTTATGATTATTTAATACTCTTCATGTTATATTCTCGCATATACACTCTTAATACTTGAAAAAGAGTTCTCAAACCACACATCTCAGCACAGTTGGCAGTCATCCAACGAGAGGAGAGATAAAATGGAATAAGACAGGACAAAAGCAATAAAAATCTTTATCAGGTGCAATGATCAACTGATTGGGGATTCTTGCACTGAAATCATTAACATGAACTGGATTTGAAATTTAGCTCAGTTAAAAAAAAAAAAAAGAATAAAAAAGACCATCACTGTGGAAGGTGATAGTGAAAAAATTTGTAGTTTCACAAAATTTTACTAAATAATTTTACTTAATAAAAATCATGAAAAGAATAGCTTGGTCATCACTTATACATAGAAGACATCCACTCAAGTGCACTAAAAGGAAGTTATGAGGTCAACACAACAAAAAGCAATTAATCATCTGTAGAACCACTCACATACAAAGATATGAAATTACACCAAGCAACATTTAAATAAGATAAAGACTGAGAAACAGAGTAAAAAAAAAAAGCTTCTGAGGAATGAAGACATCACAATAATGCCATGAAACTTCAAAGTTAAGTGACAGACTTCTGCACACACATTTATATATATATATATATATATATATATATATATATAAAAATGTGTGTGTGTGTGTGTGTGTATATGCATGTATATATATATATATATATAGTTATGGTGCTCTTCTAGAAGGAATACACTCTTCCTCTTATAATTACCTGCATGATTTTCGGAGTATGAGAGCTGAAGACAGTATGCAGTTAAAGCCAGGTACTAGTCAGGTAATAAGCAGTGTAACTGTATCATTTGGACTTACTTATTTCTATTTATTGATTTACTAACACTTAGTATCTATATTTTTATACTGATACTCTGTTTTGAATCTATCTCCTGTGTTCTGTGTCTTACTTTTGGCCAAAACAATCACTACAACTTCGTGGCAAAGTTTTGCCACAACAATTCCACTACACACACACATATATATATATATATATAGATAGATATATAAAATGTGTATCAAAATTAATTTTATTAACTTTGGAAGCAGGTTCCTCAAACCAAGACAAGAACAAAAGTCCATATAAACACATGTCCACAATTCCTTGATTTTTGATAAATAAGGTTTTAAAGAAGGCATACATGAGATGGTTCTGTTGCCATGTAGACTGTTACATTTGTCATTCATATACATTTGTGTCTAGTCTATCTTCAACATTTAACATGTTAGTTAACTGAGATTTGTTCTGTTTCATCATTGTAGAATAAATAAGATACCTCTGTTAATACAAATGAAATAGGCAAGATGCCTTAAATGATGAATTCAAAGACAGTTCTGATAGTGTTCATTAGCATATTGTTGGAGTCACTAGAGACATAATATTATAACCTTTAGTAATGAGTTATAACAGGAGCAATGAGGAATCAAAACTTATGCAGTAAAGGAAAAAAATACCTTTTTGCTTTGTTGCACACTAATATCATTTATGATGAGAAATTAGAACCACATTGGTGTAACTTTTTTTCTTTACTTTTATAAAGTGTGTTCAATACAAAGTACAGCTTAATATTGTCATTTTTTTATTAAAATGGTTTATAAAAGCATTATATCACTACATAAAAAGATTCATGTTTCAGAACAATACTGTTCTTCTTCAAGTGATAGTTTAAAACAAATTGTGAAAAATTATTTATTTTTTAAAAAATTATTTAATCTTATATTTTTTTAAATAAATAATTTTTACTATCACCTGAAGTAAAACAGTATTGTCCTAAAACTTAAAAGATTTTGTATAGTGATATAATGCTTTTATAAACCATTGTAATAAAAAAATGACTATATATATATATATATATATATATATATATATATATATATATGTCCTATGTTTATGCATACATATATTTAGGCAACTAAGATCAGTTGAATACACTGCCAGGGTTTCAGCCTTTTTGGTTGTGCCATCAGTGTTAAAGGTGTCTAAAACATTAAACCAACTCTAATGTAGTAAGCAGTTTTTGAGTTAAACCTCATAAACACTAAAAAACACCATAAAATTAACAAAAATACAATAATGCCTAAGGCTAGATTACAAAATTAATTACAAACTGTACAGATTTATGATCAGATCAATTTATGACCTGTCATTGTAACCCATCATCAGGGTCATAAAACAACAACCTGTCTATCTCTCTCTGTATATATATATATATATATATATATATATATATATATATATATATATATATATATATATATATATATATTTTTAATCATTTCACCTCAAGGCAGAAGTGCCACTGATGTGCCAGGGAGCTACATAACTGTGAAAAAATTAGAAAAGAGTGAGGACTACAATCTAGTTAGAAAGGAGCAATAGAAAGCTGAGAAAGCAGGTGCAATGACAGATACAAAGGTGGAGAGAAAGGGAAGGTTATACGGGGGGTGGAGAGAGAGCTAGTGTCCAGTGATTAGTAGATGAGTATTGACTTTGCATTTAAATTTCTGGAGGTTGCAGCCTTCAGGAATGGAAGAATAAGGGAGCGAGTTCCACAGGCGGGAAGTGCGAGAGAAGAAGCTGAAGGAGTAGAATTGTCGTCTGCATTTGGCTCATCTGACTGTGAATGGGTGGGACCCAGTTGCCAGTCTGGTTGCACGAGTAAACACCTGTTGAGGAAGCACCAGTGACTTAAGTTCGTCTGAGCAGAGGCCATGAAAGTATTTACAGAACAGACAAAGGGAGGCCACATTTCGACAGTGGGGAAGTGGCTGCAGTCGAGCCACCAGATCAGTACCTATCACATTACAAACTCTCCTTTGGAGCCTGTCAAGAACACTGAGGAGAACGTCAGGGGCGCCTGACCATAAATGGCAGCAGTATTCCATGCACAGACAAATGGTTGACTTGTATATATGCAGGATGGATTCAGGCGGAAAAAGCATCCTGGATCGACATAGTGACCCAACCTTCTTAGCAGTAGATTTTGCTATGGATTCAATATAGTGGTTCCATTTGAAGTCTGAGGACAGGGTAAGTCCGAGGAGGCGTAGTGTATTACTCTCCGGGAGAATCATCTGGTCCATGCTTATGGGAGGCAGTAGAGGTTGCCTGTAATGGTTGACAGACAACAGCTTGGTCTTAGACGAATTGAAGTTGACAAGCCACTTCTTGCCCCAGTTCACCACAGAGTGTAGATCCTGTTCAAGGTCAGCAGCAAGATTATGTCTGTCCGCCATGACAGGTTTCTTACTGGTGCAGGAGTATATTGTAGTGTCATCTGCGTAGATGCCTTCATGGGACTTGATCTCATCTGGGAGGTCGTTGATGAAAAAGAAGAGCGTCGGACCCAGGATAGAACCCTGTGGGACACCAGCATTCATGCTGTAGGATGAAGAGGCATGCCCATTCAAAACGACCTTCATTTTGCAGCTATTTAGAAAAGATTGGATTAGGTCAAGCAGGCAACCGGTAATACCGTAACCCCGTAGTTTGCATAGGAGACCAGAGTGCCAAACCCTGTCAAAAGCCTTGGAGATGTCCAGAGCAACCGCGCGAGCCTCGTCAGACTCATCAAGGGCCTGTAGCATGCACTCCGTTACAGTTGTTAGCAGGTCGGCCATGGACCTGGCAAAGCGGAATCCATATTGCCTGTCAGTTACTTCCAATATTATTCTTAGTGGATCCTCATGTTTTAAATAAAGGCCCAATTTTTTTTTAATCAGTGTATTACATTTACCTGTCTGTACACTGGAGGAAAGTTTAGAAAGAAAAGATACTTTCCAACAGGATATCAACTAAATATAATGTTTAAAATAATAGAAATGTTGGATTAAAAATAATTCTACCTTTATATGTTTGGGTAAGTCAAAATCAGAAAACTTCTTAGTTACATTCATTCCACATTTCATTCCAAGAAGAAAATTCTTCCAGAATAATGACAACTTTATTGAAGAAATCAGTCTTGTATATAAAAATTGCGGGTTGGATGCCATTTATATTTGTTTTATTTCTTCTCCAACTTCCCGGCTTCAATTTTTATCAATAAAACTAATTGCATAATAAAGTAGCAACAATACTAAGTCTATGGCTACATCGTGTTGAATGCTCCAGTTCTTGTCTGATCACTGAAGTTAAGCAATGTCAAGCTTGTAGCACTTTAAATTCATAAAGGATCAGTTGTCTCCACATCTGAAAACATGGATCAACTTTTCTTTTTTCACATCTTTTTTTTGGCTTTTTTCTTCCTATTGCCTCTCTGATTTAGGATTCTCTGAGATTTCCAATATCTGTTGTAGTGTTAGTTTTTTTTTTATTCTGTCCAAGTTTCATAGGATTCTAGCTTGTATTTAAGTGTCTTTTTCATCATTAATCCTTGAATGAAAATTAATCCTTTAAATATATCTAACGTCAGCTTATTTATGTTGAATCTTACATATGCCTTGTTAATGAATCCTGCATGTGACAAAATCTGTCTTTTTTTCAGCAGATTCATTCACTTCCAATGAGTATTGAGTAACAAACTGTTCTCATTAAAAATTTTAGTAAGAATATTTGTTTCTTGAAAGCCAATTTTTTCAAGATTTCTCAGTGGTACAAAATTATAATATTTTACATGTTATATTTTTCATATTGGTGCTAACTTTCTTAACAAAAGTCTTGTTTTTTTCTTGTCTTCCCAGTTGCTGCATTCTTCGCTGTAAATTTGTATCTTATAAGCAGAAAAGGTAATTCTCTGATCTGAATTGTATGTGAATTCAGCTAAAACATTTTGTCACTGCATGAGCAGTGAAAGAAATTTGAGAATGTTTCATTTTCTTCTAAATTATTTCAATTAAATTTGTTGTTTCTGGAGCTCCAACAACTGCAGTTGTTGATGTCGCTGTCATTTTATCACTTGAGCTAATAATTCTTCAGTATTTAAGAATATCTTCTTTTTTTTTCTTTAATTACTGGGCTTATTTTTCAAATTGTTGTTGTGCCCTGGTTTTATTCTTAGCTATATGGAGCTTGGTATAATTTAATATTTTGCTATGTGAGTGGTTCGACTGATGGTTACTGCCTTTTGATTACTTTTGTTGTGTTGGCTTCTTTTTAATGCTGTATTATTTGCACATAGTTGGTTTTCTTTTCATTGCATTAATTTCCTTTTAACTCATGTCAATAGGTGTCTGCTTGCCAAAATATTCTTTTATCAGTAAACCGATGATCTTGGCACTATGCATCACAACTCAACACTATATATATGTATATAATGATAACTGCCATTGCTTGAAAAAAAAGGTCCTCTCTTCATTATTAAGCTGAACAGCCATGGGCCCACAGATGACTTTACAACCTTGCCCGATTCCTACATACTTTTTTGCATGCATGAGACACAAAAGACTTTTGAAGAATGTTGACAGTGACTTTCTCATCAAGCACTCTTATATTCTGCATACCTGCAAATTCTATCACAAAAATTTGCAGCTAACCTCCAATATGATCATTACCAATGATGAAGCAAAAACTGAAATTTTTGATAAAACTTTTTACACGACTTCATTTAACTTATTGACTGTCAACCATGGTCAGCAATTTGTATTATGATACCAGCCACATGTTATCTTGTGTTTGTGGTCTTACCACCAACACTACAGCCATGAGTTGTTTTTTTATTAAATTGTAAACAGAAATTCTACTCCAGCAGCTTCTTTTCTCACACTTTCAGCCTGTGGAATTCCCTTCCATTTACTTGCTTTCCCGACAGCTACAATCTTCAAGAATTCAAAT
>JBBBDQ010001642.1:287500-422500 GCA_037127315.1 Ascarosepion bandense | reverse complement strand
ATATATATACATACACAAACACACATTTTGGCGTGTGTATATATATCTAAATTTATTTATAAATGGAATTTTGTCTGTGTGTGTGTGTATGTCCATTACCTACAGACTCCAAAACGGCTGAACCGATTTTCATGAAAATTTGCACAGTTGTACTTTAAGCATCAGCGAGTGTTCTTAGCTAGGTTTTGTGTTGAGGTACCCCCGATAAATATTGATAATGGAAAAAATCGGGTTATAGAAGGAGTGGTCCAATTTTAATCAAATTTGATACACTTATAGACAAAGACATAAGAAACGATATTCAGAAGTTTCAAGGTTGCAGTTCTTACAATAGTGCAGAAAATCGATAATATATATAAAAGGCAAGATGTTTGAGTATGTGTCTGTTTATCTGCCTGTATGTCTGTATTTTTTTCAGCCCTTTTACTTTAGTTTTTGCTTCGGGTTTGACTCTAAGTAGGTATAATTGTAGCGCTTAGTCTTAGCCATGATACCATTTACTTAGGGGACTTATTTAGCCTTCAAAATTCAGTTTACGACGAAAAAATCTTATTTGATATCGATACCAGGAAATCAAAATTTGACTTACATCCATTGATTTTTCTTTCAGTCTACAGTTTTGCTTTAATTGGAAATAACTATTGCGTTTTAGTCTTTCGTGCCAACGTCCAAAGAGTCTGAGCTCCGGGACCATGGATTAGTTTTAAAGCTTTCATTACACTCGAGCAATGCCAGGCTATACTGCTAGCATATATATATATATATTATAAATTATGTTTTAGAACATGTACATAATTTCTTCTATATATGTCCTCTTCCCTACAATCATATGGTTGTTTCAGTGTTTGGATTCAAACACTTCTTGGGGGGAAATAAAGGTTTGGAATCATTCTCTATGTATATTTGGTTCATTGTTGTCGTGGGGGTTGGTTGGGGTTATTGGTAATTAAGTGAATGTCATGTTTTGACCATTATACTTTTGAGGAATTTGGTGTGTAAGTGTGAAATTGTTGATTAATGGTATTATCTGTTGGAATGTATGTTTTATCTTTTTATAGGTTGGGTATAACTTGGTTAGGATTTCTAAGTGGCACTGTTGAGTGGTCATTTTTATGGTTGGCTATCATTTAATTGGTTGATGTCTGCTGTTAGTGGACCTAATTCATGTATTTACTTTGATCCTGTGTTTCTTAGACAGACGTGATAGGGGTGGGGTGTTTTTTCTTTGCAATTTAGATTTTTTAGGTATGGAATATTTTATTTCTATTTTATAGGGTTCTTTTTTTTTTTTTAAAAATATATATATATATATATTTTATTCAAGTTTGAGTATAATTGTATTTAGGCGAAGTTATTTCAAGAAATCTAAATTTGTATTTTTTGGGAAGTAAATGCAAATTAGCGTTTTATCAGTTTTTTGTATAAAGTTGTATGTTTAATCTTAATTTTAAGTTTAGAGGGTCAGTTTTTTCTTTTAATTTTTTTTTTATATATCTTCTTTTTTCTAGAAATTATCGTTTGAAATTTTATTTATTCATTTATTTATTTTTTTTAAATATATATATTTTATTTATTTAGATATTTTTGTGGACATTAGATCTTATATTAAGGATTTATATCGATTTTTATACAGCATTTTTTATCTTTCATAATAATAAAAATATTTATTCAAATTCCCAGTATTTTTTTTTTTTTTTTTTTTTTGTGGGTGATTGTAGGGTTAGATCTTATGTGTGCTTACAGTTTATTTTTGTGTATGATATAATTATTCTGAAGTAGTATATTTAATCTTGATTTTGAATATATGAATTTTGGTTCTTTTTCAAGTTTATTTAATTTTGATTTTTCAAGTACGGAATATTTTTGTATTTAAGTAAGGTTATTGGTGTAGGCTTTAGTGATAGGCCTTCCTTTAAGGATTTATTGGATCAATTTTTTTTCTATATTTTTTTTTTTTTATAGCATTTTTTATCTTTTATAATGAGGATATCTAATCGAACACTTTGTATTTCTTAGCATGATTGTAGGGTTAGGTCCCTAATGTTCTTGCAGTTTACTGTGGTTTCGTGTCTCTGATTTAAGAGCTTGTTACTATTTATATATTTAAGGATCTCTGTTTTTTCTTGAAGGCAAAGAAAGCATGGTTCTTTTATAGATTTTGCTGTTCTTGCTTTTTTGAGAATTTTCCATTTGACCTTAGGTGCTTTATTTTCGTTTTTTAATTTCCAAAAGTGTTTGCAGAGAGATGTCATGTTTTGTTTTTCTTTGTTATTGAAGGATGAGAGGTGATTGTAAAAGCGCTTTTTAAATACGTTCATGGTATTCCCAATATATATTTTTTCATCTTTAGGATTTTCTAAGGATGAAATCAAACACATATATATCAGAGATTTCGTCAGACATTTATTGGGCATGGGGCATTGGTTGGGGTTTCTACAGTTACAGAGGTTGTTGTCATGGGACGGACTTGTATTAGTGTTGGATTTATTTTTGCTGTGTATTTTTAATATTTTAGTGTTATGCATTTTGATTATTTTTTCTAGATTATTAGAACAGCTATAGCTTAATTTTATGGTATTTTTATTAAAGATTTTGCTTAGAGGGTTATTTTTGGGAAAGTGCTTCTCTATTAATTTAAGAAATTTATGTCCCAGCTTGAAATGAACTGATTGGTTGAATGGAGGGTTATACCATATTATTTTCCTGCTTCTATTTCTGCTTTTTGGACTTTCAAATTTTTTCACAAAACTGATTTTTGATGATTTATACCCGCTTTCATAAAGGATTCTATTATAAATTACCTTGTGCTTATCAAATATCTCTTTGTTGAATGAGTGTGCGTTAATGCGACACTCAACTGATGATGGGATGTGCTTAATAATGGATGGTGGGTGATTAGAGTTGGGGTTTATATATATTGGGTTAGCATTGTTTTTCATGTAAGGTTGGAAAGTGTTCAATACTAGGTCTAATGTTATGTCTCGGAAGTTTACTTGCTTGATATTGTGGTTAATTACTACATTAAGGCCAAAGGATTTAAAGACTCTATGGATTAATTTTCTGGTTTTATCAACCTTATCTCCAGTAGATTTATCAATTATCATCAGTCCGTCATCCCTATACAGTCCAATCCTGCTCGTTTCTATTTCCTTATGTGCAGTTAAGTTGTACAGTAAGAATAAATGCAAACACATTTTAGCGTATATATATATAAATATGCAAACACATTTTAGCATATATATATATATATATATATATATATATATATGCAAACACATTTTAGCGTATATATAGATATATATATATATATATATATATATTTTGCTGTATATGTGTGTATGTATATATATATATATATATATATACACATACACACACATTTTAATATATTAATTAATAATACATTTTATATATAGATATATGTATATATATATACACATACACACACATTTTAATATATTAATTAATAATACATTTTATATATATATATATATATATATATATATATATATATTTTGCTGTATATGTGTGTATGTGTATATATATATATATATTTTGGCGTGTATATATATATATATATATACACATACACACACATTTTAATGTATGTGTGTGTGTGTGTTTATGTGTGTCTTCTTCTGGTATTCGGAAGTCATCTGTTGTATCATTGTATTTCCTCTAAATATTTTAAAATGTTTATCTATCACTTCTGTATATACATAAGTCATTCATCTTTTCACCTATATATCTAACACAGAATTTTTTATTTTTTATTTTGTCCTCTTTTTCAAATCATGTTTTGCAAAATAAATAATTTTTAAAAAATAAGAGTCTTGGTTTTTTTTTCCCCCTCAATTTACTTTACTTGTTCTTCTCCTCTGCCAACAAAATTTTTCCTTCATATGTAAATTCTTCCTTTGACATTTTCTGCATTTTTCATTCCTTCCTCATTTATGTCTACTTAGCAGATGTTATCAGGAGAAATGGAATCATCCCACCTACCATTCCTAGTACCTAAAATTTGACAGCATCCAGAAGTAAATTGTAAACAAGCGTCTGTGAAAGACAACACTCAGTTCTTGGCCTTTTGCCAAACAGCAGTATCGTCCCCCTTTACTGTTCGACTAAAAACAGTAACAAAAACATCACTTTAATTTGTTTCTATTCTTTTTTAACAATCCTTTCTCAGTAGACATAAGTGTGTACCTCTGTGATAACCTATTGTGCATGAAGAGTGCTTTAAGGCGCATTTCGTGCAATTATTAGAGCATTGGATGATTTTGTAAAAACCTCACCTGATTGTAAATTGGGACCTCAAGTTACTTGAAAATGGCTGTGTGTATAAATGTTACAAATCTTTTTTAAATTGAATAAATAATTAAATTAAAGATTTAAAAGTTAAATAACATTGTGTGTCAGTTCTTTAAACAAACATAGCAACAATTTAAAAAAATGGATATATCTTTGTGTGTGTGGTCAGTAATGTTTCTTTTACACATCTTTGATTGAATACATCTGACAAGGATGATCCAATCAATTTCTTCTTGAGTTTTTACATTCTAACATTTTTACATTTTTTTTAGGAGTTAAAGATTATAAAGATTACTCGTAGTTTTTATTCTTCCAAGCACTTTTGAGCACTGGTTTATATATATATATATATATATAATAGCATACTGCAACTTAATAACAATAAAGATTTGGTGCTTCATACACCATCATCAGGCAGTTAAATGTGGCTAATGTGTGTGTGTGTGTGTGTGTGTATATATATATATATATATATATACTGATAAAGTGAAACAGGCTTGTATGTGGATGACTAATATATATATATATATATATATACATATATATATATATATATATATATATATATATATATGTGCGTGTGTGTGTGTATATTTATTATATTCAGGCAGCAGATAATTTTCTGAACATATTGTTAAATATGACAGACAATGAATAACTATTATGTTTAATCATGAGCCATTCTAAACATCACATTTTGGCTTTAATTTCTGGTGAAAATGAAGACAAAAAATGTCCAACATTTGGATATTTTATATTATGCTGTATCTAACCTTTTGGTTCATTTGAGCCATTTTCACATGGTTACAGGAACGTTAACGTCAAGACATCCAATGATCCCAACACCAAGAAATTTCAATGGAACCCCATTTCATTGCATAGCAATGTTTTATGTCAACACAAGATAATGTTATCATATTAACGTTCCTGTAAGCTCTCTGAAGACGGCTCATGTGAGCTGAAAGCTTAGAACCAGCATAATAAAGGAATATCCAAATGTTGGACAATTTTTGTCTTTATTTCCACCCGAAATTAAAGCCAAAATACGATGTTTAGAACGGCTCATGATTAAACATAATAGACATTCATTGTCTTTCATATTTAACAATATTGGTTTAGAATATTAAAAAAATTTCTTTAAAGGATTTTGTCTAAAATTATTTTAATATATTTACTTTTTGCTCTTATCTATAAAATTTACCTCTTTTTTAATTATATACCTTAAAATTTTATTTAACTGGTATTTTGTCATCTTTTATCACATATTTATGTTTCTAAAACTTCACTTATGTTCTTTCACATATATTTGCTTTTTTTTATATTAACATAAATATAAAAAGATTACCAACAATACCTATTTATAGCAAAACTGTCAGTATAGCCCGGTGTTGTTCGGGTGTAATGAAAGCTTTAAAACTAATCCATGGTCCTGGAGCTCAGACTCTTTGGACGTTGGCATGAAAGACTAAAAAGCAATAATTGTTTCCAGTTAAAGCAAAACCGTAGACTGAAAACAAAATGAATGGATGTAAGTCAAATTTTGATTTCCTGGTATCGATATCAAATAAGTTTTTATTTTCATCGTAAACTGAATTTTGAAGGCTAAATAAATCCTTTGAGTAAATGGTATCATGGCTGAGACTAAGAACTACAATTATACCCACTTAGAGCCAAACCCAAAGCATAAACTAAAATAAAAGGTCTGAAAAAAAATAGAAACATACAGGCAGATAAACAGACACACACACAAACACATTACCTTTTTCATATATATATATATATATATATATATATATATATTATTGATTTTCTGCACTACTGTAAGAACTGCAACCTTGAAACTTCTGAATATCGTTTCTTATGTCTTATTTGCTATGAGTCTTATTTGTCTGAGTGTATCAAATTTGATTAAAATCGGACCACACCTTCTATCACCTAATTTTTTCAATTATCGATTTTCAATATTTATCAGGGGTAACTTGACACAAAACCTAGCTAAGAACACTTGCAGACGCTTATAGTACAACAGTGTAAATTTTCAAGAAAATCAGTCCAGCCATTTTGGAGTCTATAGGTAATGAACAAACACACACACACACAGAGACAAAGTTCCATTTATAAATAAATTTAGATTAGCTTAACAATAATATATTTGTCAGCATGAAAGAAATTTATTGATATTAATCTATATTATATACTACAATTTTTTTAAGAAATCAAACTGTTCCAAAAATCTCAACCTCTCTAGTAATTATGTCTTCACAAACATGTATATGTACAAAATCTGAGTATCATCTACCATGTATTCAGTTGTGAAAGCAGAATAACATATGTCATAATTGTATTACTTAATAGCTCTTAAGAAAATCATATTTCAGCACTAAATGATCCATAAGGAGTTGACATATTAATCAATCAATTTTTCACATTTTGAAATATAATCTTGCTCTTTTGTGGCGCATATAATTTCATCTTGTGGGGGGTGCAACCGTACACTGTTTGAGAAACACTGCTTTAACTTCTCAGCCATATCTTTGTTTTACTCATGCAAATGTGTTTATCAGATTTACTTGTTCAACATAAATGCTGATATCGTCTGCCATTTTGTTCATCAAGTTGGCTGCAAGCAAAATAACATTGAGCTTGCTTGTTCGCCCTCTTTCCGTTATTTGGCGGGCTTGCTCATTGCACCATTTCCACTTATTGATGAACAGTCATTACTCCATGTGCCAGTACCGGTCAGTGACAGTCACAGAATGAATGCCAGTTATTCATTGAAACATGCCAGAATTAATCTCTGAAGTATTGTCACATCAACCCTGAGGCAGACAGTGTCATTCTATGGACTCTGCTTGCTGTCCTCAAATGATGGCAAATACTTCCTCTCTCAGTGAAATACATTCCTCTGTTGACAAAATGTTCCTTTCGGATGATCTTCTTATCACTGATGATCATAGTGTTGGCATTATTTATCTAATCATCTTTAGGACTTCACTGCATTGTGGCTTTTTACCTTCCGTCCCAGAAATCTCTTAATGATTTTATTTGGTACTAGCAGTATAGCCCAGCGTTGCTCAGTGGTAATGAAAGATTTAAAACTAATCCATGGTCCTGGAGCTCAGACTCTTTGAACATTGACACAAAAGAGTAAAAAGCAGTAGTTAAAGCGAAACCGTAGACTGAAAGAAAAATGAAGGGATGTAAGTCAAATTTGGATTTCCTGGTATCGATATCAAATAAGTTTTTTTTCGTCATAAACTGAACTTTGAAGGCTAAATAAATCCTCTGAGTAAATGATATCATGGCTGAGACTAAGAACTACAATTATACCTACTTAGAGCCAAACCCAAAGCAAAAACTAAAATAAAAGGGCTGAAAAAAATACAGACATACAGGCAGATAAACAGACACACACACACAAACATCTTGCCTTCTGGATATATATATTATCGATTTTCTGCACTATTGAAAGAACTGCAACCTTGAAACATCTGAATATCGTTTCTTATGTCATTGTCTAGAAGTGTATCCAATTTAATTAAAATCGGACCACTCGTTCTATAACTGGATTTTTTTCGATTATCGATTTTCAATGTTTATCGGGGGTACCTTGACACAAAACCTAGCTAAGAACACTTGAAGATGCTTATGGTACAACTGTGTAAATTATCAAGAAAATCGGTTCAGCTGTTTCTGAGTCTATAGGTAATGGACAGACACACACACAAAGTTCCATTTATAAATAAGTTTAGATAAAATAATAACTGCGTCTATGCCAGCCGATAAAGACAGTTCTATGATCTAATTTTCTTTAAAATTGGTATTTCATCATTGAAAAACTTAATCTTTCTTTACAAGAACTTGAACTTTTTAAAGTTTCTTATTATTTCAACTTTCACTAGAAACAAAGAAGAGAGTACTGGATTGCTGTGTGATGTCAGTTCTTCAATATGGCACTGAATGCTGGACAACATTATCAAAGATAAAGGAAAAACTTGAAGCAACTAAAATGTGGTGCTACAGAAGGATGCTGAGGATGCTATGTCAGCAAACACCTTCCCTTAGCTAGGGTGTCATCTTTTGAATCCCCAGATCATTCTTTCTTGTGCTTCCGCCTCTCACTTCTCAGCTCGATTAGCTATCTCTTCTTTCTCTACCGCTCTCCTTCCTCCCCTGACTGTTCGTTACTTGACATCATTTCTGACAATATTGACAAAGCCATTTCTTCCCATCCCTCTGCCCATGTATTCGTGTTTGGTGACTTTAACGCCCACCACACTAAGTGGCTGAAGAACACTCTCACTGACCCCGCTGGTGTCCACACCATGAACTTTTCAATCACCTTATGCAAGTAGTGGACTTCCCCACGCGTTTCTCTGACAACCCTAATGGAAGGGACTCACTTCTAGACCTCTGCTTCACTTCCATCCCAGACTCTTGCACTACCAGACAACTCTGCCCACTCGGAAACTATGACCACACAATAAAAGTGTCCGTCAATATTTCACTCCACTCCAGCCCGACCCATGAAACCCAGACAAGTAGAATATCCTACTGCTATCAAAGAGCAGACTGGGATTCGTTCCGAGACTTCCTCTGTGACATCCCTTGGAACAACGTCTTTAGTCTTCCCATCGAAGAATGTGCATCTGAGGTCTCCTCCTGGGTTAAGGCTGGCATCGATGCCTTCATCCCTGCTAGGAAATTCCAGCTTAAATCTCATTCGTCTCCATGGTTCTCGCCCGCTTGCTCGGCTGCCATTGCCCACCGGAATCATTTCTTCCGACTCTATCGTAACTACACGTCGGACCAAAACAGGCGCCTTTTCACTTCAGCTCGTAATAAGTGTAAAAAGATACTTAACGAAGCTAAGATGTTGTTTGCTGCCAGAATGAGGCAACGCATAGCATGCTCTAAATTCAGCTCTAAAGACTACTGGCGACTCTGTAAAAGAGTACTTAACAAGAGCAAGTCCACAATACCCCCCGCTAATCAACAAATTTGAGGTCCTCACCTCCCCAGCAGATAAGGCTGGATGCTTTGCCCGCACATTCTTGAACAATTCAAGTCTGGACTCATCTGGAGTTTTTACACCCGACTTCTCACCTAGAACCGAGGCACAACTGAATGATGTCCACATTACACCTTCGCTTGTCTCTAAGATAATCTTAAAACTTGACCCTCACAAAGTGAATGGTAGTGACGGAATCCCAACCATAGTCTTAAAGAAATGTGCCCCTGAAATCTCCTCTGTCCTTTCTAAGCTCTACAACCTCTGCCTATCTGCTTCCTGCTTTCCTGCCTGTTGGAAATCTTCCTCTGTAGTTCCTATATTTAAAAACACTGGAGAACCCTCTGACCCTTCAAATTACTGCCCTATCAGCCTTCTTCCGATCTTTGGCAAAGTGTTCGAAGCCATTATCAACGCCGAGGTGGTTCAGCATCTCACAGCACACAGGCTCCTCTTGGACAAGCAATATGGTTTCCGCTTCACCAGGTCTACTGCTGATATGCTAACGACCATCACCGAGTACATATACCAGGCACTCGACAGGAATGGCGAAGCCCGAACCGTTGCATTGGATATATCTAAGGCGTTCGACAGAGTTTGGCATGCTGGCCTTCTATGTAAACTGTGGAGCTATGGTATAACTGGACATTTGTTTGAACTAATCCAGTCATTCCTCTCTAACCGCACAATGAAGGTGGTATTAAACGGACATGCCTCTCAGAACTACCATACAAACGCAGGTGTCCCCCAAGGCTCCATCTTAGGTCCTACACTCTTCCTGATATACATTAATGATCTCCCTGATTCCATAAGAGCCCAAATAGGTTTGTACGCTGATGACACCACAGTTTACTCTCACCTCCTACAAAAATCTGGTGTAGGCGTCAAAGCTAACCTCGCAGCCGAGATTGAAAAAGACATCCAATCCATATTGGACTGGGGTAAGAAATGGCTAGTAAATTTTAATGCTTCTAAAACGAAGCTACTCTCAATTAACCATCATCGACAATCATTAGCATGGACCAGGCTTGCCTCCCAGAGAGTAAAACGCTATGCCTCCTTGGTCTCACACTTTCAAATGGAATGACTATATCGAATCCATTGCTAAATCCGCTGCTATGAAAGTCGGTTCTCTGTGTAGGGCCTGGAAGTTTTTTCCGTCTAAATCTATCCTGCACATTTACAAATCTACCATCCACCCGTGCATTGAATACTGCTGCCATATCTGGTTGGGTGCCCCTGCTGTTCTCCTCGGGCTTCTCGATAAGGTTCAGAGGAGGGTCTGTAATGTGATAGATACCGACTTGGCAGACCGCCTGCAGTCTCTCTCCCACCGGCGCGACGTGGCTTCCCTGTGTCTCTTCTATAAATACTTTCACGGCTTCTGCTCCGATGAACTTAGATCACTAGTGCCCCCTAAATACAAATTTGAACGAGATACTAGATTAGCAACTAGATCCCACCCTTTTACAGTGAAACCGATAAAATGCAGCCGTAACTTCTACTCCAACAGTTTCTTTCCTCTCACTTCCCGACTGTGGAATTCTCTTTCAAACGATTGCTTCCCCGCCTGCTACAATCTCCAGGAGTTTAAATGTAAGGTCAATAGACACCTCCTAACACACTAACCTGCTCCCATTCTATCAAGCACTCTTCCCATCTGCCCAACCCTCATCCTCACTAATCTGTCACCTTCCTCCTGACATTCCTTATGTCTAACCGCTCCTTCTCTTTACCTTCCCCTATGTAGCCCCATGCGCAATAGTGGCAGTGGAATGCCTTGCTTGGGGTGAGATGATTAAAAAAAAAAAAAATACCATGGACTGAGCATGTGAGCAATGATGAGGTTTTGGAAAGAATGGAAATGAAAAGAAAATTAATATTAAGCATCAGGAAGAGACAAAGTTCCTGGGACATGCAATGAGGAAGGAGGGCTTGGAGAACTTAATACTAACAGGCCAGATAGAGGGTAAAAGAGACAGGGTAAAGCAGCAGATAACATATTTGAAGGACCTGAGCAGGTGGATAACAGAACCGAGGTTGTGTGATGTTACAGGAGAAAGCGTGCTAAGAGCCACCAGAGATAGGGAGACATGAAAGGCAATGATCGCCTACATTCTGAGAGGACAAGGCACATAGAAGAAGGAGGAGGTTACTATAAGCATTATTTTTAATGGGTACATAAGTTTTAGTTGTTACTCTTGTTTTTTTGTTTTTTTTTTATTTAAGTTGAGTTTGCCTATTGTCCATTTTACACTCCACTCCTGTCTTTTGAACGGAAGCAGAGGTTTATCCCTTGTTTCCTGTCTAGGATTGGGTTTCCGGTTCCTTATAAAGTTTGCTTTAGCTCTGAAATTTTATTGACTATTTAATTCATTTTTTTTTTCTATCTTCCACCAATACGATTATATAGGTTTGCTTCTCACCCAGCTCACACTCCTCCCTAGTCATTTATACAGGAGTAGAAGTTTGTTCCTTGTTTCCTGTTTAGGATTGAGTTTCTGGGTCTTTCTAAAGTCTGCTTCAACTCTCTACTTCTAATACATGTTATTTCCTATGCTAATATAAGTTCCCACAGTAACCCCCTACCTTGAGTGGCTCTTGGACATTGTATTGGGTGAACATTATTAAAAAAAAAATTAAACTGTGAAATTAATAACAACTAGCTTAGATTGAGAAATCCTATTAAAGAAAAATTCGGCCTCTGACAAGGATTGAACTTGCATCACTTTTTTATCTCAGGAAGTCCACTTTTGAAATTGATGTTTGCCTCTACCAGTTCAGCTACAAAGCTTGCTTGATTCGGCTTTTCAGTTTAGGCTGGTTGTTAGTAATTTCACTGTTTAATAAATAAAAAAATGAATAAAAACTCAAACATGTGTACGCACTAAAAGTAACATTTATACTAATAAGATAAATAGTCAAATAAAAAGTCCTTTTAAAAAATTACTCGTTTACGTTTCTTTCACAAAGCTGAAGCTTGCAGAAATAAATCTGTAGAAGTCTCAACGAGAAAAAAAACATGTCTTTTTTAACAGTTGTGCTCTGTGGCTAAACTGGCAGACATGATTCAGCTTAAGAAATGGTTTCCCTGAGTTAAAATAGGTGTGTATGTTCGATTCTTGTCCAAGTCGCAATTCTTCTTTACCAGCACTTCTTAGTCTAGCCAGGTTATTATTAATTTCAACTTAAAGTATAAGAAAAAGATGTATGTTATTTACAAAAAAATATTCTCTTTTCTTGAAGATGATGTTGATTTGTTTAAAAGAGTATTTAATAAGTATTTATTTTTCTGGAAAATATAGCGCACAAATTGACAAATGTATGAGCCACTATTTAAACTTTGAAAATAGATTTACTTATTTTCATATTTTGTTAATTTTAATAATATATGAAAATAAATGAAATCTAATGAATGATTTTATATGGTAGTTGTACAATTTTTTATCAAGTTGTGTGTTTTTGGGTTGTTTTTTTTTTCTAGATAAAAATTTTATAAAGTTCTATCATTAGATAGACATGATTGATCAAAAACAGTGGAACATATTATACTAATGTTATTGAAGCAAAAAACATTTTCTCAGGAGAATTAGGTGAATTGTAATAATACTCATTTAATTTTTTTTTTTTATTATTGTTGATTGTTTTTAAAATCCCATGAGTAAACCAAGTGTGGAAATTGATGCCATGTGGGAGCCAGTAATCAAAAACGAAATTTATCAGAGAAAAAAGAAGTTCTGGCTATAATCCAAAAGTTGCACAGCCCAATGGTACACCACGTCTTGGAGCCAGATATCTGATGGTTAGCCATACCAAATGAGTGGCAAAAATGAATGTTAAAAAAAAAAGTCTGTATAACTAGCTGGGAAAAGTAATGATTAAAATGCACATTATATGTTAACATATTTTGCGCATAAGAATACTTCTAATCATTTTAGGATTTTTCATATGGAAATTCATTTTTCATATGGAAATTCGTTTTAAAAACAACTCCAGGTAGAGTTACTGTTAAAATTGTAACTATGAATGAGGTATGAGATGAATAAAAGAAAAAGTGGTTAGAAGTAGTGATGATAAGGATAAGGAGGATAGAAAATAGTTAAGCCTTATTTGAAGTGATTAGGATTGAAGTATTCAGCGCGGTGGGGGTGTTGTTGCAGGACTGACTGCTTTTGTTGCAAGGTGTGGACATTTTTCAGTAAACATTTAATGACTCCTGGAATATTTGTCCCACTATATTTGGTGAACTTCTGTAAGTCCAGGTAAAATTAAGAAACACAAAACATGGAATTTTAAAACAAACAAAAATTAATGGATGCATTAACAAAGAGCCACTATGATCGTGGCGTAGGAGCCCCTGTTAGGGTATCAACTATGGGCAAATAGTAAACAACAAAACAAAAAACAAATAGTACATTTTTATAGTAAAATGGCCAACAATATTTTTTTATAGCAAAATGGCAATTTTGTCAATCAGTCAGTCAGTTAAGTGCCATACATGATACATGTTTTGGGTGATCATGTCTTGAAAAAGACATGACTGACTGAGCAGAAGATTATCCCGTAGTAAGCTGCCATTGCTTTATGCAGTAGACTAGTTGCCAGCCAAGGCTATAGAACCCAATCTGTCTTATTATTTAACCCATAACTGGTGGGAAAAGATAGATTAATACCTTTCCGAAGAGTATTTGTGCATAAGTGAATGCAAGGAATTCAACTGGAATTTGAACTTGGCACCTCGATTTGTCATTCCGAGTCGATATCCACTGCACCACAATGAACATCAATACAATACTAAAAAAGTATTAAAAAAAAATAATTTTTTAGTAAAATTACCAGCAATGCATTTTTTATACCCAGAAATTAAATTTTTCCAGCTGGACATTTTTGTCTATATCCTGTTACATCTTGGAAAAAAAAAAGGAAGAAAAAAGTTTGTCTTATTATAGATTTAAACAGCATCACCTAATGGGCATTTAGCAAATCCATTTGGGAATCTGTTCTGCAAACAGTTCTTGGGCAAAGCTGAGTAAAACTTTCTCCTGAAATTTTGACAATGGAAGACATGAGGGATTAGATTCCATAGAGATGTTCGTTGTGTAAAGATCTGAAGTTTTTCTTCTTTATATACTGTTTTCCCTCAAAACGTAGATGATCATGGCTCTCCACAATTACCTATCCTTTGTAGCTCTTGAAATTTTTTTTGTTATTTCTTCTGCATTCTGTTTCACCATCCATTTACTCAAGTTCACTATGTTATATGTTATTTTCATCTGTCTCTCTTGTCTTCAGTTTTGTGGGTATCATATTTTCCAAGTTGTCTTTCCTCATTACTGGCCATAGAGATTTCAGTTGTAACTTCTTGATGCTAAGTATAAATGTCCTTTTTGTTTCCATTTTCTCTAAAACTGTCATGGCTCACAAAATCAGTCCATGGTATCATTCAGGTTTTCTTTTCTTTTCTACTAAAGTTCTGGACTAATTCAAGTAAAAAAAAAAAAGAAAGTGTAGTTTATCTGAACATTTACCATGGAACAGTGACTGAGTGGCAAAAGCTTTTCAGTATCGTACCTAATGGGAACAAGCAGCAAAGTGGAAAATAATTTGTCCTCATGAAGATTGCATAAATTATTTTGAATTCTGGAAAGTGGGATGTTAGCAGCTCAAGCCCAGATGGAGCAGGACTACTTCCATTTTTGTTCTAATCTGACTCTTACAACAATAAGCATGGTAGCAGTAGTCAGACATCTGCTCACTTTATTTTTATACCTAAAATGCAAACCAAGTAATTCTCATGCAATTGCTTAAAAACTGATATATATGATGCTTTTTCTTATAATTGTCTACAGCTATATCGTGTTGAATACACCGGTTTCCATCCGATCACCGAAGTTAAGCAACATTGAGCCTGGTCAGTACTTTAATGGGTGACCATTTGGGAATACCAGGTGCTGTAAACTAAACGTAAGGACCAAGAATGGTCCACTGGTCCTCCATGGTATCTGGAATGTCATATCTTGCAAATAGTTTGTGTAAAAATAAAAAATTCACTGTCACCATAGAATTTGGTTTCCTGCGCTTAAAAAATTTTAGGCCACTTTGCATAGCTATCCACTACCATAAGATAATGTGATCTGTTTATTAGACTTGCAACATCTATGTATAATCTTGATCATGGCATATCTGTCTTTGGCCATGGTTATATTTTCATGGAAGGCAATTTTGCTGCCAAAGCACAATCTCTGTGGGCTTCTACTGCTTTTTTTCACTGATAATTTTGGTCCAGTATACATAGCTTCTCATAAAAGATTTAATTTTTGAAATTACCAGATGTCCACTATGAAATTTATTTAATATCAGCTTTTGTAATATACTAGGTATTACTAATCTTTGGACAAACATCAGTATTCTGTCCATTTAAGTCTGGCATTCTTATATTCTTTCAGAATATTAGAATTGTTTAATTCTAATATTCTTTTTATATTCTTTAGTGTCCTCAAACAATTCTTATATTCTTTTTTTATATTTTTTAGTGTCCTCAAACAATTCTTATATTCTTTTTTTATATTTTTTAGTGTCCTCAAACAATTCTTATATTCTTTTTTTATATTTTTTAGTGTCCTCAAACAATTCTTATATTCTTTAGTGTCCTCAAACAATTCTTATATTCTTTAGTGTCCTCAAACAATTCTTATATTCTTTAGTGTCCTCAAACAATTCTTATATTCTTTAGTGTCCTCAAACAATTCTTATATTCTTTAGTGTCCTCAAACAATTCTTATATTCTTTAGTGTCCTCAAACAATTCTTATATTCTTTAGTGTCCTCAAACAATTCTTATATTCTTTAGTGTCCTCAAACAATTCTTATATTCTTTAGTGTCCTCAAACAATTCTTATATTCTTTTTTTATATTTTTTAGTGTCCTCAAACAATTCTTATATTCTTTTTTTATATTCTTTAGTGTCCTCAAACAATTCTTATATTCTTTAGTGTCCTCAAACAATTCTTATATTCTTTAGTGTCCTCAAACAATTCTTATATTCTTTTTTTATATTCTTTTAGTGTCCTCAAACAGTTCAATATTTTTTGGTCTCAGTCTTGATAACCCATCCACATGTCCTCATTTTTTGGATGGTTGATATTTCATCTTAAAATTTTAATTTAATAATAGAGTTGCAATCTGTTCACTCAATACATAAGAATTCTTTCTTAAAACAATAAATTGGTAATAGAGGTCTGTGGTCTGTCTACAATCAAAAACTACATTTGTTTATAAATTTGTGATGATGTTTCTACTGCAAATATTATTGCTAATGGCTGTTTTTCTATCTGCTGGTCATAGTGAACATGAAGCATGTATGATGGCTTTCATTTTATTGCCATCATATTTATGTTAAATTACTGCTCCTATACCATAATCACTAGCATTTAAAGCCAATGTAATTTCTGCTTTTGGATTGTAGGGTGCTAATGATAAGTCTAATGTTAGTACATTTTTTTTTTTTTTTCAAGTGCCTTCTGATGTTTATTAGTCCAGTTTCCCTTTATGCCAGTTTTAAGCAAATTGTTCAGTGGAGCTATCAAATTCTGCATATTAGATATATAAATTTGATAATAGTTTGATAGTCTCAAAAATTCTTGTATAATATGTTTTCAAAAACTGTTTTTATATGTCCGATATGTTGCTCCTTAGATATACTTAATTAATATATCATCCAGATAAACAAGTGCAAACTCACAATCTGCAAGCATGGTATCCATAGCTTGTTGAAATATAGCTGAAGTCACTTTTATACCAAAAGGAATTCAGTTGAATTCATACAATCCCCTGTTCGTATTTATAGTTGTTAGCTCTGAACAATCTTCTTCAACCTGTATTTGTAAATACACTTCAGAAAGATCTATCTATCGCCCAGTTCACACTCCACTCACGTCTATTGAACAGGTCAAGAGGCTCATCCCTTGTTCCCTGTTTAGGATGTGATTTCCGGCTTTCTCTTTTCCAATCTTTTCACTCTTATGTAGCCCCCTGTACATCAGTGGCATTACCGCCTTGCTCGCGGTGATACGATTAAAAAAAAATATCCAGCTTTGAAAAAAAAATTTCCGCTTTTTAATTTTGAAAAGATTTCCTCTGGATTTGGTAATGGGTAGTTATGGGGGTTATAAACACTTGCTTAACCCAGTTGAAAAAACAGCACAATCCCCAATTTTTTTTTTTCTTTATATACACTTCTGGCGATGTCCATTTTGAATGATTAATATTTTCAGTTACACCTCTTCTTCCAAATCTGTCTAATTCTTTGTTGATTTGATCCAATGCTGTTACAGTAGAACTTGATTTAAACACTGGCATCAACCCTTTTTTTTCTCCTGCAATTTTACTTAGAATTTGAAACACCATCCCACCTCATTTAACAAAACATTTGGAAAACATTTTTTTTTTTTTCAATTCTTCCCTTAAATTATAACTCTTTATTTTTAAACTTGTCACTTAATTATATTTTTCGCAAAAAGCATTTATAGGTTAATCCCACAGTTCTATCCACTCAGTACCAAATAAGTTGGTTTTTTTTTTAACACATAAGCCTTAGCTTGTACATACTTATGTAATGAGACATTACAAGTCATTTCACGAATAAAAAAATAATTTCTTGTGACTTTTGAAGTCCATTTTAGTATAGGTTTTTTGTTTGCTTTCCTGTGGCTTCATTGATTATTGTGATATCATTACCAGTGTTGAGGTGGATTTTTTTATCTGCATTATTTCTTTGGTTTTCTGTACTTATTTTTTTTTTATTGCAACACTGTGTACAAATTTTTCCTTTGTAAACTTTTCCTTGGTTTAGTTTTACAGAGAGACATTTTATGTCCTATTTTTCTACACTTGTATCATTCTGAATTCTTAAAGCGACAGTTGAGATCTCATCCCTTGTTCCCTGTTTAGGATGTGGTTTCCGACTTTCTCTTTTCCAATCTTCTCACTTTGTTTTTTTTTTTTCAATTGGAGTAGATAGATCTATCTATCGCCCAGTTCACACTCCACCCACGTCTATTGAACAGGTTAAGAGGCTCATCCCTTGTTCCCTGTTTAGGATGTGGTTTCCGGCTTTCTCTTTTCCAATCTTTTCACTATTACGTAGCCCCCTGCACATCAGTGGTGTTACCGCCTTGCTCGGGGTGATACAATTAAAAAAAAAAAGATCTAACCTTCCACATTTAAAATATGGATTTATTTTTTGTTTTTGCACATTTTTCTTTTGCTTCTATGTATGCATGCACATTGTTTCTTATTTTTTTTTTTTTCCAGTTTCTTCAGCATTGTGTCTCTGATTTACGATTCTCTGGCATTTATTTGATATTTTCTGTAGTGTAAATTCGTTTTTCTGTTCAATTTTTGTTAGAATTCTCACCTGTATTTCAGCGTCTTTTTTTGCTATCAACCCTTGAATCAAAATTAACCCTTTAAGCATATCTGGAGACAATTTTATTTCAATTTTATCTGGAGTCTTTCATGCTCCTTGTTAACAATTCCAGCATATGTGACAAAATTTTTCTCCTGTTCTTTTTCGATCAGATTTATTCATGTCCAATGAGTATTGAATGACAAACTTTTGTTGCTGAAACTTTTTGTCAGAATATTTACTGTTTCTTCAAAAGAAATTTTTCCTGTTCTTTTTGGTAGTACAAAATTACAGTATTTTTCCTGTTCAAGCAGTGCTAACTTTGTGAACAAAAGTTCTTTTTCTCTTGTCTTCCCAGTTGCTACATTCTTCTCTGAAAATATTTCTTGTATCTTCTAAAATAAGCAGAAAAGATAATTCCACCATCTGAATTGTATGTGAATTCAAATATGATATTTGTCACTGCTTTGGTAGTGAAACGAATTAGGGAATATTTTGTTTCCTTCTGAATTATTTCAGTTAATTTTTGTTTTTGTATCTGGATTTCAATAACTTCTGTTATTGTTCTTGTTGCTGTATATTTACCATATGAGTTGATATTTCTTCTATATTTGAAGAATATGTTTTTCTTTTCTTTTTTTTTTCCACACACACTAAAAAAAGAACATTAAACTAATGTGGTTCAAAATTCTTATCACTGTTATCATGTGCACTAAAGCAAAATGTTTTTTTTCCCTTACTTATTATAACTCATGAGATTTGATTCTTTGTCACCACTCTTATAACTCATTTCTAGCAGTTATAACATTAAATCTTGCTTAGGCTACTTAACATGATGTCAGGTTAGAAATATTCTTGACTTACTTAAATGGCCTTTTTGTGACTCAATTAGAATTCTTTATTTAAGGCACCTAGCCTAGTTCATTTGTTTGCCTGAGGTGTATTATCTACTCCACAAGGAGATGTTTAAAATATATATGTAGTCATTTACAGACAGATCTGTTTCGCTGTATCACAGCTCATCAGTATGGTTAGACAGCCGATTGCCTTTTACCTAGGATAAAATCATTTCATATATATATATATATATATGAAACACACACTTCTTAGGAAAACACTTGTTGAAAATACGTATATACTTAGACAAGAAAATAATAAACAAAAACTTAAAATTCTAGAATCAAACAGTTTAAACCTAGCCTAAATAAAATAAATTCCGACACCTCTACTAACATACTTCAATGTCTATAATCGACGGGAGAGGTCATAGTTATTATACTTAACCCCTATACCATAGTAGCAGTAGTTCCCAGACCAATCCGTCATGCCACTATACACTCAATTGACCAAAAACCCACTACCACCATTCCTTCTCGGCCTACAGCCATGTGTGATACAAAAAATGGAGCTGTCTAATTTTCTCTGTATAACTCCACTCTGTTAATAATAATTTAAATGTTCTATGTTCACTGAACATTAAATGTTCATCCTTTGATAATGGCTTATGTAAGCCAAAAGCTCAGACCTGATAAAAAAATCAACAATTATTGCGATTTCTTGTCGTCTTTCCATGACAACACTATCAAGCTAATCAGATCATACGAACGGATCTTACACAAAATAAATAGACAGAACTTGTCTATATTATTCAATGAAACCTGTGTATATATATATATATATATATATATATATATAATGCCTTTTTATAAAAAACAGGTAAACTCTGGAAGTGGTTAGATATTTATCATAAATAATCATGCCAGTAGATATAAATATATAACATTGTTTAATTAAAAACAGAATTTCTACTTAACTATGAGTATCGATCAATAATAATGTTCAAACAAATCATTTCATATATATATATATATATATATATATATATATATATAATGCCTTTTTATAAAAAAACAGGTAAACTCTGGAAGTGGTTAGATATTCTATCAGTCTGTATTAGCTACTGCAGGACAAACAAATTTCTTGCAATCTGATTTGCCAGTGGATTCTAAGAAGTTAATTATATTGTATGCTTCCTGTATGTTTGTGACAATGACAGATGAACGTTTATGCAATACTTCATGTCTATGACAGTGCTGATAGCAGAAAAAGAAAGAACTCTTACAAAAGGTAGTAAAGAAAAACAAGAAGAAAAGACTAAACAGCAATTGCAAGGAGATAAAATATAAGATATATATGGTAGGCAGCAAAAGGAACAGCCTAACTTACAAATTGGAGATAGTGAAATCAAGCAAGTATAGCAATTTAAATATCTGGGAAGTGTTTTAACAAAAGACAGAAAGTGTAACACTGGAATTCAAAGGCTGATAAGGATACCTTCCAAAAGCTAAGCAAAGTATTAAGAAACCTTTTGGGGTGCTCTCCACCTTTCCATGGAAATGGACTATTTGAATCACTATATAAAATAGTGATTATACCTCGAGAGAAGGAAGTCGAGTGAGCGAGTCAGTCAAGTATTTCCGGTATTGCACCGGAAGTGTTCTACTAATCAATCTATCATGTCTCTACGACGATACTGTATTCTACTAATCCTCACCTCTTGTAAATACTTCTTTTTCTTGTCAATACACCTACTTTTATACTATTACGTTTTTTGTCTTATTTCACATAATTCTGTTACCCGACGTAACAAAACCAAAAAAAAATTGTTAGTTCAGTACTTTTTCCTTGTTTCTGTTACCTAATATCAATCTTATGGCAGTGAATGCTAGCAATCTCCTTACAGATGAAAAAGAGACTTGAAGTAACAGAAATATGGTTGTATAGAAGGATGCTGATGATGCGATGAACTGTATATGTGAACACTGACAGTTTTAGAAAAAATGGAAACAAAAAGAACTTATTCTTAGCATTAGAAAGAGACAGTTGAAATTTCTAGGGAACCTGATGATGAAAGAGGGCTTAAAAAATTTGGGAATCATAGGACATAGACAATTTGCTTATAGATGGAAGGAAACTTGAGGCAATGAAGTGTGGTTCTATAGAAGAATATTGCGAATACCAAGGGCAGAACATGTGAGAAATGAGATGTTGAGAAAAATAGAAGAAAAAAACGAGCAGTTATACTGAGAATGAGAAAGAGAGTTGAAATTTCTAGGGTACATAATGAGGAAAGAGGACTTCAAAAATTTGACACTCATAGGACATACTAAAAACAAAAGGAAAGTAGTGCATAACCAGTTTGTGTAAATGGATGGCAGGACAAGGTTTAGAAGAGATAACAAAGACAAAATTTATTAAGAGCAACAATGGTTAGGAAATAGTGGGGAGCCATGATCACTAACATCCTGGAATAATACAGTACATAGAAAAATAAACTTGCCATAAGTATTTATTGCCTTCTTTTTGGGACATGCAATGAGGAAGGAAGGCTTGGAGAACCTGATACTAACAGGCCAGATATAGGGAAAAAAAAGACAGGGGAAAGCAATGGATAACATAGTTGAAGGACCTAATCAGGTGGATGATGGAACGAGGGTTGCATGGTGTAACAGGAGAAGGCGTGCTAAGAGCCATCGGGGATAGGGAAATGTGGAAAGCCATGATCGTGTACGTTCTGAAAGGACAGGGCACATAAAAGATGATATATGCCAACTGTTTATAAATTATCATGTGGATATAACATATGGGATAGGGAGACGTGGAAAGCCATGATCCCCTACATCCTGAAGGGACAAGGCACATAGAAGAAGACGACACTAAATACAAACCTTTCTTTGACAATGGTTTTGTACTAAAAAAAATAATAACCCAACTTTTCATACTTATTTATTAAAAAAATATCTCAAAGCCGTTTTTCCAAGACATAATCATTATTTGCCTAGAGACACAAAATAGGCATAAATCTTGACTGCCGCTAATCTGAAAACTATCGTCCTTGCAGCCGCTCAAATGAATCTAGATTCTAAGCGGGGGGGGGGGGGGGGGTTGTATCTTTATTTATTTCTTAACTCTTTATGCTGTGATCTAGCTAAGTAAATCTGTGGTCATCTGGTTTAATCATTCTATGTACTTCTAAAATCCCTAATTCTCAGGAAATGTATCTCGTTTCACCGCAAGCAAGATAAGGTCACTAACACACAGGAGGCTTCCGTGAGTGAATAAGAACGAAAAAAAAAACTTTAGAAGGAACTAGAAACCAAATCCAACATCGGAATCAAGGGATAGACCTCTACTCCTGTTCATTTGTTAAAGGAACTGGCATAGGTCATTATTTGACACAAAGCAAAGTGATTTTTCAAAATAAGTCAAACAAAGCAATAATAAATAGTAGAACAAGTCAATCAAAATAACCGAGGTAATTCTCAAATAGTTCACCGAGAAATTAATTCTAAATAGTCTAGAAGACGTTAGCAGAGTGACTTTACAAAATGAATCGTTTAGGATTATTCTTGATTTCTTTATACTTATGAGTTTAATGTATGGACTGGAATTTGACAAGATGGTAGAATAAAGTAAAACAATGATATGGGAAATGTATCTAACATGTTTCAATTTTATAAAAGCTTCTTCAGAGACCTGCTATATTATGATTTAAGGTTAGTTCTTATTGGTCATATATGTGCCATGTATATTAAAGCAATAGATAATTATTTTTAAATGTACGTGTGTAGAATATTTTGTGTATAATAGTGTTTCTGTATGTATGTATGGAATCGCTTTGTTGTATATTGACAAACAACAAACACGCATATATATAAAAATATAAGTTATATTTTTATTAATGACGATGAACCGTGTAGCCTAGGGAACAGAGAGTGAGAGAGCATGCTTCTAAGGGTTGACGGGAGTGTCGTCGTATCTGTTGTGTCTCTCTCTCTCTACTGCTACTCTGGTCTGTCTGGTGAATCCGTGCGCCGAGGTGTTTTTATAATCTCCAAACCGGGACTTTTCCTTCCGGTTTTGCCTCGCCCACGCACGCCCACGTAATTCTCAGAGACACCTGTTCTGTTTGCCTCTGTAGCCATTTCCACTACTGCCGGAAATAAGGTCAAACAAACATCCGTTCCTTTCAACGACCGGAAACACCCCCGCTTGCATCAGCCTTCCTCGGGTGGGGCCAGATTGTTATATTACAGCTTGTCTGTTTAGGTGTATGTTAATGGTAGTGTTAATATATGTATATTTGTGTGTGTGTGTGTAATACACATTTTACATCTGTCAAAGCAATGGACAATTTTTAAATGTATATGTGAGAAGTGTGTGATTGTGTATGTTTTGTAGAAGTGCTTATTGAAGTCTATGTTGGACTGTAATGTTAGTTAATATAAGTGTATATGGGAATGAAGGAAAAATCTTTAAAAGTTTTTTATTAAATCCTTGAAAATGTGAGGATCTTTGTATTTGGATATTTTATATAAATGTATATAAGTGGGTGTGTATATAGAAATGCTGTTGTCACTTTTATTGTGGGTCATTGCAGTGCAGCTTGATTGTGATAAAATTTGTTGTGCCTGCCTGCAATTTTTCATTGAAGATGGAATTTGTATTTCATTTATTTATATATATATATATATATATATATATATATATATATATATATAGGAGTTGTGATTATTAGCACAAAGGTTGTAGTTTTTTTCAGCCGTTTTATTGATAAAATCTATTTTCACAAACAGGTTTTTTATCATAAAGTGCTCAATATTGATGTAGAGACAGTGTTGATAAGCACAAGCACAAAATTTTGTCACTTCACCTGAACAGATTCATGTTGACTTCAGAGTTTCATGACAATACCATTATGATATTCTGACTTGCCAGGATTGACGGGTGAGAACATTATAACAATGTCCTCATGAAACTTTGAAGTTGACATGAATCTGCTCGGTTAAAGTGACAAACTCTTTGTGCTTATATATATATATATATATATATATATATATATATATATATATATACACACACACACACACACACACATGTATAGCTTGTATTCCCATAATTCATCTATCATGCAGAAGATAAATTTAAAAAGAAGACGATACATAAACCGATTACTGTAATTGACAGCATATAAGACGCACCCCAACTTCAGTAGGGCAAATCAAGCAAAATTAATTTGTAAAATTCTTAGTAAATAGTGCAGACTAAGCTATATTTATGAGGTACTAGCAGTATAGCCCGGCGTTGCTCAGGTATAAGGAAAGCTTTGAAACTAATCCATGGTCCTGGAGCTCAGACTCTTTGGACATTGGCACAAAAGACTAAAAAGCAATAGTTGCTTCCACTTAAAGTGAAACCATAGACTGAAAGAAAAATGAATGGATGTAAGTCAAATTTTGATTTCCTGGCATCGATATCAAATAAGTTATTTCTTCGTAAACTGAATCTTGAAGGCTAAATAAGTCCTCTGAGTAAATGATATCATGGCTGAAAGTAAGAACTATAATTATACCTACTTAGAGCCAAACCTGAAGCAAAAACTAAAATAAAAGGGCTGAAAAAAATACAGACATACAGGCAGATAAACAGACACACACACAAACATCTTGCCTTATCTATATATATATATATATATATATATATATATATATATATTATCGATTTTCTGCACTATTGTAAGAACTGCAACCTTGAAACTTCTGAATATAGTTTCTTATTTGTCTATGAGTGTATCAAATTTGATTAAAATCAGACCACTCCTTCTATAACTGGATATTTTCGATTATCAATTTTCGATATTTATCGGGGGTACCTCGACACAAAACCTAGCTAAGAACACTCGCAGATTCTTATAGTACAACTGTGTAAACGATCAAGAAAATCAGTTCAGCCGTTTCGGAGTCTATAGGTCACGGACACACACAGAGACAAAGTCCCATTTTTAAATAAGTTTAGATAAAATAATATATAACCTGATTTTCTCAATTATCAATTTTCTATATTTATCAGGGGTACCTCAACACAAAACCTAGCTAAGAACACTCGCAGATTCTTATAGTACAACTGTGTAAATTTTCAAGAAAATCGATTCAGCCGTTTTGGAGTCTATTCCATTGATAAATAAGTTTAGATAGATAGATAATTTTTGGTAAAACAAATCATGATGACAATAAAACGAATAATAGACATAAAAGAACACAAGCCTATAAAAACCTTATTATATCCAAAAGTAAGAAAACAAAAAAAAAATCAAGCAATTATTACAATTGAGCAAAACAGTACAATTACCATTAAAATTTTATTCATCAGCCAATCAATAAAATGTGCTTTCTTGATTATCAAAACTCTGATACTCATTTTCGATACTGCTATCATCTAAGTTACTCTAAAGGCTAAGTTAATAGAAGTTGCCGGGTAGCTAATCTCGACGATCATGAATTTCGGACTTACATATGACATATAAGAATCAAGAGAATATTAAAAGATATTTTTAGCAAAAAAAAAAAAAAAAAAAAAAGAAAGAAAACTGCATCTTATATGCCATCAAATATGGTACCTGATTAAAATCCAATAATAACCAATTGGTATTTTGCCCCACTTTTAAATTTTATCGTAGCTGTTTCTGGAATTATAATTCTGAACCAATTCTTCTGTTACTATTATTACTTTTTTTTCCCTTAAAAATATAATAAAAGAATGTTAGTATATTTTATTATGGTTTTAGAGGAAAATTTATTTAAATGCTGCCTTGGGCAAAACTAATGTCATAAGGATATTATAGAAATTAATTGCTAATGATTTCACTATAGAAATGCATTGAGAATAAAGAAGAAAGAAATTGCCAATAGTCATGAATTAATGGGAGCATTACAGACAAAATAAGCTTATCATATGTATAAGAATTCCATTGACAGTTTACACAAAAGACAACATTTGTTTTTATTATAAAAACTGAATTCTCTTTTGTTGTTTTTTCTTTAGTAAATTCAAATCACAAAATTTGAAGCAACAGAAATGTGGCTGTTCTAACAATTACTAAAAGTACAAAGAATAAAACATGTGAGAAATGAGGAAGTTTTAAGGAGTAGTAGAAACAACTAGGAAAATGACAATCAGAAAGAGAGAGCTTCACTTTCTGTGACATATAATGAGGAAAGAAGGCCTGGAGAATTTATCACTCATAGGATATAGCGAAGGCAAGAAAAGTAACTTTAATGAATTTCTTTGAATGGAGAGCACAGATGAATGATAAAGGAGCAACAGGCAGGAAGTTGTGGAGATCCACATTCTGAAAGGTCATGATACATGAAGAAGAAAAAATGTAGGCTAAAAAGCAAGAAATGTTATGTGCTAACCAAACAACAAAATTAATCTTCCACTTTAAGCCTGCCACAAACAACGGGGACGAGAATATGAACCATCTTTTATGTATAGCATTCTATCATTGTGTAAGATATTTCACAGAGCAGTAAGGTGTGAATGTAGTGGTGGAAAGTGGGGAAAAGATTTCTCATGTTATTCTGAGAGGTCACAGCTGAATACATTATTACCCTTGGGCAGTGAGGTTGCTACAGACAGTGCTTCTGTCCAGAGGCAGGCAACTATTTAAAGAATAATGTCGTCTGCCAAAAGAACCTGGAAACTGAGGAGCTAAATGGGGGACAAAGTAAAAATGTCCACGTTCTGGGCATGGAATTATGCCAAATTCTGTCTTCGACAGCAAGTCATTCAAGGGAGACTTTTATCATGTACTTTCAAGAATTAGATTATTGGACATTAGGGTTACTTGTAAGGTTTTTTTTTTTTGTCTTTACTATTTCTTTTTTTTTTTTTTTTTTTTTACTGAACTTTTTTTTTCTGTTCCTATTTCTGGTAAAAAATCAATTGATGTTTCTTGCATTGAAAAAACACATTCAAAGTCAAATTATTTGTAAAGAGTTACGTGGTCTCTATATAACCTTTTTTGAAAATGTTCTCTTTTTGTTAGTCTATTTCTATTCAAATAAACTTTTATAATAAATTGATAATAAATATCTTATGTTGCCATTTTTAGCAACGCTTTGTATTTTGAAAAAATTAGAGGATCCTCAACCACACTATTATGAGTGAACATAACATTTTGATGACAGAATTTATTTTAAGGTGTTATAAAAAATGTTGTTGGTCTCTCACTCAGCTGTGCCACATACGTAATAAACAAGGAGCTTGCAAGTCTGAGAACTTAGGTGGCCAGATGTAAGGGATCACAGAAAATGTCTGACAGACATAATTGTGTTATCCTGCTTTTGTGGCATAGTACAAAGTTCTGTTTCCAGAGATTGTCTTCTAGCAGCCCCCTTTTAACCCAGAGCAGCACTGTCTCCTCAAGGCACTTGATGTAGGCCACTGTGTTGGATCTGGGGCTCTGTGGAAAGATGAATGGAAGCATAACATCGCCGTTACTAGTGATCACTCCAAACACCGTGATATTGACTGGATATATCATCCAGCTCTTTCAAAACTTTTTGCACTGTTCTCAGGTTGACATGTAAACACTTTGAAATGTTTATATTGGAGCTTCAGGTCTGACTAATAAGCAGTGCAGCATGGTGTTTCAAATTTCTGGCAGAATGAACTGCATCATGGGGCTCTTTTTCTCACAGACAATGCCCAACTGACCTTACTATACTGTGCAGTCAACAAAATAAAAAGCCATCAATATGTGTGTGCAAAATAAAAAATATAAAATGGTGACAATCTACCCATCATACAACATATATATATAATATTAGTCAACCACATACAAGCATGTATTGCTCATCATTGTGGCTAGGCATCAACTTACTTCCAGTCAGGATCAAAATTCGACTGATTTGGTGTCAGTCAGAGTGTCTACCTCGAAGCTATCAGCGCATGGCTGAGAGAGGAGGAAATTTTAACATGTTATATGTATGCAGTGAGGCAAAAGTAATAGGAAAGTAAAAAAAAAAAAAACTTAACAGGAGGTGAATATTTATCATTGAAATAACAGTAATTTATAAACAAAATTATATTGTCATCAGTTATATTATTGGCATTTAGACTAATATCTTCATTGTTGTTATGACAATCTTTTGGCCATTGTGTTCTTCATCCTTTTCCAAGTAATCTTTGTCTGAATTTCTGGGTTTGTTTTCCTTCTGCCGATGATGTCTCGATATATCTTGTCGAGTTCTTTTTTTTTTTTTTTTTTTTTTGTTAGTACTATTCAGTTATTGCTTGTGTGTTTCCATTGAAACCAAGTACACACTGTCTAGCCTAGGAATTGAACTTACTATATTACCAAATTCATGAATCATCACTTTAATCCTCTACCTATGATATAATTCTGTCGAGAACTTTGTAGTATCATGCAGTAGCACGAGACCTTTTAAAATTCTTTAAACAGAACAGTATTTAACAAATCCATCTATGTATCAAACCACTCGTTTTCCCTAAAATACTCGCAACCAACTTTCATGAATGATAGCATGATTTTCATTAGTGTATAGGTTTCTCATCCATATCCACCAATTGTGTAGATCTTTTCCAGTTACAAAATCAAAAATAATTCTATTTATTATCACAAGTGAAGATGTGAAAATGGATCAATTTCATATTATTGAATTTGAACAGTCCATCTCTTCATTAATTGTGTTTAAAAATGATTACTAATATTTCCAATCAATACACTGACATTGGTTATAAAGTGTTTGCCAAAATTTTAGATGAGAATTGGCAGACCTCTCTCTCTCTCTCTCTCTCTCTAGGTTTTCCGAGCTGAAATCTTGTAAATTTTATCAACCAAAATCTTACTGTTATTGGCATCAACTTCAGAATTCATATTTTCAACCGTATCAAACATGACACAATATAAAAACCATGAAAAGAAATATTTCAGTTTTGCCTTAAAAAGATGTAAATTTATATTGAACAAATAAAAAGTAAAATATAAATTTAAAGTATTTAAACTTTGATAAAATTTAAAAAAAAATCAAGACTAATAGTCCAATCAAAAACCAGAGCCAACTGTTGTATAGTTATTTTGATTGCCAAATGACAATCTTGATTTAATCATTCTCCATTAAAAACACTACACATAGCCTATTTAGATTAGTATGTTCTTTGTCTTTTAACAAATCATGTTCATGATTTCAGAATATCACATCTCAACATACAGAGCAAGAAAGATACTATTTATAAAGAAGCCATCCTGAAGCCATAAATGACCTTTATCGCAGAGAAGCCATATTGTTCTGAGAGCAGCCATTTGCTATTTGGTAAAAGAAAACTGCTGCTTTGTTGATTTGCCATAATAAATATTTATGTAATGACAAGAAAATACATCTGGATACAAGGACAAATTACCAATTATTCTAGTATAAACTGGCTGGCAATTTAGTCATTTAGTAAACTAGTTCCTATAAGAATTTAAACACAGAAGTTATATATATATAATTAATATCATTCAAAGCATAGAAAACAAGAAGCTTGAAAATTAAATTTAGAAATAAGTCTTAGATTGTCAATAATTGTTCATAAGAAAAAAAATAAAAACAAATCATATAAAATGCAATGTTTATATATATATATATATATATATATATATATGATGAGCTGTGATACACTGAAACAGATCTGTCTGCGGATGACTATTTACGCTCTCACACCCTGATTGAGCACTTTGGAAGAATGGTAGACTTTGAAAAACAGTAGCGACCCTGGCATGTATGCATCTCTCATTCACTAATGAATTAGAACACTCTGGGTATTGGGCATGTATTATGATAATATACATGCTAAAAAGTCTGCCTCCTTCTACCGTGTGCCCATGGCCCAGAGGTAGAATCACTGACTGATGCCACTTCGGTCGGGTTTCAATCCTGGGTTAGAAGCAATCGGAGTCTAACCGTATTGATGAGCTGTGATACAGCGAAACAGATCTGTCTGTGGATGACTATATATATATATATATATATATATATATATATATATATATATAAACAAATAAGGCAAGGGATGGGATGTTAATTTTAAAGCCTTTAACAAAACAAAACTCTTATCAATCACCTGAAATACCACTTCCTGCCTCCCATCAGCATGGTTGATACTAACCTATGTAAGAATGACTCGTACTTTCTTGGGCACACATTCTCCACTTATATAAAGTGAGAAGATTAAATTGAATCCCTTACTACGTCTGTTGTGAAGAAATTGGGTTCACTGTGCCATGCTTGAATATTTTTTTATCCAGAATCTACCTTAGATATCTATTATTTTCTCATGCTTTGAATATTGATGAAGAAGAATCAGCAATATTATTGGTCCTGACCTGGTGTGTCAGCTACAGTCTCTTTTCCACTGCTGTAATGTAGCTTCCCTGTGCCTTTTCTGTAAGTGCTCTCATGGTAATTGTTTGAATGATCTCTTCTGGTATCTAGACATTATGAACTTTATGCAGAACTAGATTTCTGGCAAGGTCTCACCAATTAATAGTTGAGTTGGCTAGATATAATCATAACTTCTATGCGAACAGTTTCTTCACTTGCACCACTTACAAGTGGAACTTGTTTTCAGCTTCTTGTTTTCCAGCCAATGTCAGTTGTTATTTACTGCTTTCTTGATGAATGTTTTATTGTTCTCACTCCTTAATAATGTTTCTCTTATTTTTTTTTAATTCTTTCACACTCTGTAACCCCTTGTGTCTTAGTGGCTTTACTGCCTTGCATGGTATAATATGACACACATACACACATATATATTAGTCTCCAACATACAAGTCTATTTCGCTGTATCACAGCTCATCAGTGTGGCTAGACACATCCACTTGCTTTTGGCTGAGATCGAAACTCAATCGATTTGGTGTCAGTTGGAGTCGCTACTCCCTAAGCCATAGGAGCATGGAATCAGAAAAGGGAAATTTTAAAATGTTGTACATAAGCAGTGTATACACACGCCAGTCACCGAAAGAACTCAATTCATTTCTGAAGAGTTACGCTTATCAGTATGTATGTGCGTGTGTGTGTGTGTGTGTGTGTGTGTGTATATATATATATATATATATATTGATTGTTTAATTACTTAGGTTTAAGTCATAATAAAATTAGACCAGTGAACATTTGTATTAAAAAGTGTTCAATACAATTGTATTGTAGAACTTTTGAATATTCTTCATTTGTAAATGAGTTATTTGACCTAGATTTCTACCATGTAGCATCTTCAGGTGATTTGCAATAACTGATTTTACCATTAAAAAAAAAAAAAACAGTAAATGGTAAAATCAGTTATTGCAAATCGCCTGAAGATACCACATGGTAGAAACCTAGGTCGCATAATAACTTGTTTACAAATGAAGAGTATATATAGTAACAATAAAGTAACAATAACCTGGTCTGTAATCTTCATTGTATCACTGTGAACTTCAAAATATCCAGACTTCTCAACTTCAAATTTTGCAGTACTGGTATTCACTCAAGTGGTTAAATAAGAAATTGAATAAGCTTATAGGTGACTATTTGGGAATAGCAGGTGCTCTAAGCTTGGGTGTGCAGGTGCTATAATTGATAATGGCTTAGAATTGTTAATCAGAGAGCCAAGTTCCAATTCCCATTAGGTTTGTTATATTCACTTATATGCAAATACTCTTAGGGAAAGGTATGAATCCTTATCTCCCCCCATGCTATGGGTTAATTAGTAAAACTTTTATCACAAAACTATTATTTTTATAATCTAAAAATATTTTCTGGTTTTAAATACCCTGCAAGATCAGTAGTTTTTTTTACTTAATTTTTAGAGACAAAATAAATGTATCCAGAAGAAATATATTGTTTAACCCAAAAAGAGAAAGAAGGGTTGAGAATATATGATATTAAAGAAAAATTGTCTATTTATGCTTCTTATAATGTCAGTAAGTCAGTTAAGTGCCATGCGTGATACATGCTTTGGGCAATTATTTCTCAAAAGAGACATGACTGACAGGGCAGATTATCCCGCAGCAGGTTGTCATTGCTTTCTGCGGTAGAGTGGTTGCCAGCCAAGGCTATAGAACCCAATCTGTTCTATTATTTAACCCAAAACTGGAGGAAAGAGATGGATTAATACCTTTCACAAAGATATTTGTGCGTAAGTGAATGCATGGAATTCAAAGATGTTTTCATTGAATATGACAAAGAAGAAAAATTTGAATTTTTTTATTTAGTTTTGCCAAGATTCTTACACTTTTTGCATTTGGTAGGAGTAAGATGAGTGCTAAAATTGTCGGTATTGTCCATTGTCCGAGGTGCTTTCTTATAATATGTAGATATAGTAGGCTGATAAAGAACAACAATAATAATAATAATATTGATAAGACTAATAGTATTTATTGTATATTAGTAGGACTTTTGACTAAATTGGAAGCACGAGAAAAAAATGGTTTTTAGAATCAGAATTTTCTAAAAACTTTTTTGTCTTTTCTCAACAATATTAAATGAAGCAGGCTTTTTTGAGGAGTTGGGGGTATTTATTTTTATTTTTTCACATGTGTTATGATTCTAATGACCTCTAATTGTTTTGGGGCTAGTTGTTTAAAATAGATTAGGTTTTTTGTGGAAACTGTGAACCCTAATTTCTTATCTCTTGAATTTCTTTTATCGGCTTATTATTTTTATCAGTTTATATATATATATATATATATATATATATATAATGTCATTTACATACATGCCTGTTTCACTGTATCACAGTTCATCAGTGTGGTTAGACATCCAATTGCTTCTGGCTGGGATTGAAACTGGACTGATTTGGTATCAGTCAGAATTGCTAACCCCTAAGCCATAGACATATGGAATCAGAGAAGGGAAATTTTAGCGTGTTGTATATTAGTGGAGTATGCACACACCAGTCACTGAAAGAACTCAATTCATTGCTGAAAAGTAATGCATACATTGTGCAAGTCACAGCTGTTTCTTTTTAATTTTCCTTTCTAGAGAGCTCAATTGTAATGAGAGCATATAGAGAGAGAGACACACATATACATACACCAGCTAACACAATAAATTTATGAAACCAGTTTGATGAACAAATCAGGAAGTGATTCAATGTTACCCAGCTCCAAATTTCAACAAAAGAAGGGTAATAAAAAAAATGTAAGCATTGGCTTTTACTTATATAACTCTGTGTGTGTATGTATGATTAAAGCATAGTTCTTCAGTTATGTTATATATATGAGTAAAAGTGCTCAATATCAGAGATAGAACATATGTAAATATAAAAGTGGACAATGAGGTCAACACCCAGAGGTGACAGTCTTTTTATTTTCATTTTAACACAATTGTCCGGCTTACCTGAAGATTGCATTGAAGCATTAAACAGATTGTTGAACTCTTTGGCCTTTTATTTCCCAGTCAACTTTGATCTTCAAAAGTTTAAATACAATGTCAATAGTTATCATTTGCCTTCTTAATTCCTGTTCTTTTATTGTTCCCTTTACTTTCTCATATTCTCTTATACTCATTAACACTTGGATCCTAGGGGCTTCATTGCCTTGAAATGATTAAAAAAAATAGGGTACAAGTGTTTGAGTAGACATCTCTTTTCTTAAAATAAATTACATATCAAAGCAGACTTCCAACTATCAATCACATATATACACACCATAAACACACACACAGTACAATTAACATCAGCAGCAGCCAGGAAAGACCATTTCCTGAAATTCGTGGACTCAAACACAAGCCCTCTAACATTCTAAAGATGAGATTTTAATCTCAAAATATTAATGTATAATAAATAGGTAATACCCAACAAATTATTTACCTTTCTTTATTTTACTAAACGCATTGTGACAGCCTTCAAGACCTAAGCATGCACAATGCTTCAAGCAAACTACAAAACTTTCTTATTCAAATTCGAGTTATTCAGTCACAATGAGAGGACCATTGTTTGGAGGAGAAGCCTACAATCTGAAGAATATCATCCCTACGATGAAACATAGCAGAGCCAACATGATGCTGCGGAGGTGTTTTTCTGATAAAGGCACTGGAAAATTTAATCAAATTGAAGGAAAGATGAAAAAAAAAATTCTCAATGTTTTGTATGTATATATATATATATATATATATATATATATATATCTTGAAGTTTGATCTCAATATTAATGTATAATAAATAGTTGATATCTAACAACTTATTTACCTTCCTTTATTTTACGAAATGCATTGTGACAGCCTTCAAAACCTAACCATATCTCTTTTCTTATTTTTTCGAACTCTGAAATGAATACCTATTAGCCTACAGATTGAAAGTTTTATTAAAGAAAATGTACCTCTTAACAGAAATCCAATCCATATCCTCTTTCAGATGAGAAACCATCTTTAAGTCAGGTTTGTTTTACCACTAGACTACAAGAAGTCATTACAGCAAAACATAGCACCATAAGTATTACCTTATTCAAAGCATGCTCTTCTCTTGGTGCTGCCTTTTGATTTCTATATTTGTGAACTTTATTTACATACACAAAATATGAGCAAAGTAATTTGAAAGCAGTTGGTGGATTTTTTAATCTTACGTTATTTTTTATTGCTATAAACATCTTATTTAATTGCTACATGTATTTGAGCAGGCATCTCTATTTTTAAAACAGAAATTAATGTTGACTGGTATAAAGATTGAAAGAAAATATGCCTTCTGAGGGAAATCAAACCTTTCTAATCTAGAAAACCCCTTTCAAGTCAAGTGTGCCTTTCCATTGAGCCACAGGAACCCATCACCTCAAAAACATCATTTAGTTTATTTAGGAAATGTATATATCATATTAACGACAAATTGTGGAGCCAAGTTTTAATTCCAGTTGAACTCCTTGCATTCATTTATGCACAAATACCCTTGGGAAAGGTATTAATCTGTCTCTTCCCTCCAGTTATGGGTTAAATAACAGGACAGATTGGGTTCTATAGCCTTGGCTGGCAACTAGTCTACTGCAGAAAGCAATGGTAACCTATTGCGGGATAATCTTCTGCCCAGTCAATTATGTCTCTTTCAGGACATGATCACCCAAAGCATGTATCATGTATGGCACTTAACTGACTGATATGTCGTATTGAGACCTTTCAAAGTCTATATTTACTAACTTTTTGTACTCCAAATTAATGGATTTCTTTTTAATCTGACATTATTTCTTTGTACTACAATATAGCATTTGCAATAACAAATAATGTTGGACTACAAAAATCCATGACTTGCTTAAATACATATATAAAGTAAACTGGATATCTAGTCATAGATTGCATTCTGATTTGGTAAGAAATATATTTATATAAGTAGACATTCAAATGTTTGGTTGGGGCTTGAGTGTCAGTTAAATGAGAGATGAAACACATTTTGCCCAGATAGATTTATGAAAAGATCTTTATCATAAAGTTCAAGTTTTTTTTATTGTCATTTTCTTTGTGGCTACAGAAAATAAAATTAGTGTCTCGGACTAAAAAAAATACAGATGAATGTTTATAAAGTATGCATTGATTTATCACGTGAGGAGTCGCATCATTATTTTTGCTTTTGATGATTATTTCAGTATCTTTAAAGCAGGCTTAATTGTGGTAGCTAAAGTTAGCGGTATCAAGTGACACCAAGCCCCCCCCCCCCCCAAAAAAAAACTTGATAATTTCCCTCTGCGTTCTTGTTCGTTTTGTTTTGCTTAATGGCACATCAACTTCTAGTGAGTCATCTAATGCCAAATCATGTAGGATTAGGATTTTATTTTTTGCGTTTTATTATTTTGTAATGAAATTAATTTATGTTATGTGGACGTACGTTGGAGTGTAAGGAATATTGGCTTAGAATGAAAAACCAGATTCCAGTTGAATTTGTTGTTTTGACTTCAGTGCAAACACCGTTGGTAATGGTATTAATCCATCTCTTCTCCCTCCAGCTATGGGTTGAATATCAAAACAAATTGGGTTCTATAACCTTGGTAACCAGTCTACTACAGAAAGTAATGGTAACCTACTGTGGGAAAAATTTCTGTCCAGTCAGCCATGTCTCTTTCCAGACATTATCACCCAAGTGTGGATTATGTATGGCACTTACTAACATTCTTTTTAACATTGTAGTTATGTCAAAAGTAGTATTTAGTTTTGTATTTATAAACTGTAATTATACTAAAAGTTAAAAGGAGTTTGTTTCAGATTTTGGTAAATAGGTGTGTTTGTTTTAAGAATTTAAAAATGGTATTTGTTGTGGAGTTGTTTTCGCACTGAAAGTTAAAATCGTGCTATGTCGGTCGCTAATCGACTTAACGCACACTAAATGTTAGGAACTTGGTAATCTTCCACTGATAAGCTGACTCCTTAGTATTCGGCTAACTGTCGATTAATATCAACTGCCTGATAGTTCTACTGAACTCTAAAGAACTCCTATGAACTTCATTATTTATTGTACTAAACGTACAAAGTGTGGCACAAGGCCTAATACGGGGATGGGGAAGGCTGGTCTTCAACTGTCCTAATTTAACTTAGCTATTCACTTTCGTTGACCCTGACACGCTTACAATAAACCTTTCACCATAATACCACATTTTTACTTACCATTCTTACCACGTCCACCATAATACCTCAGGTTCTCTATGTAGTCCTACTTAACTCCCATATGTACAATTTTCAGTGGAGGGCATGGGCAGAAAATAACAACATTTAAAATTCCCCAATGATTTTATACAATGAAAATAAGATATGTACAAGAAACTAAACAAAATCATATTAGTAATAAAAGCCCCCCACTACTCTAATATTGTGACAGCAAAATCACTTCCCCGGACGAAATAACTCCTATGAACTTCTCAAGTTAACTTCCTGTTAACTCTTATTAATATAGAAGGGAGAGTCCATTATCTGAGGAATACGAGTGTTTCACCATGACAGTATTGACCCCCCCCCTCTAGTAAAGAGTTCTTTCAGGTTGGTTCTTAGGTAATATTTAATTCAGGCTAGTTTCAGATTCTTACATGTTGCCAGTATATGGCTTCCTATAAACTCTTCCTGGCATGTCACGCACATCAGAGCTTTCTCCTCCCCATAGTAAGTATGAGTGTGTGATAGATGTGTGTCCTACAAGAAACCTGGTCAGTATCACCTCTTCTTTTTGGACAGTGTCAACCAAAACTCAAATCCCGCAGTAGGTTGCCATTGCTTTCTGCGGTAGAGTGGTTGCCAACCAAGGCTATAGAACCCAATCTATCCTGTTATTTAAACCATAACTGGAAGGAAGAAATGGACTAATACCTTTCCCAAGGGTATTTGTACGTAAGTGATCCTACTGTGAATCTTTAATACTTCCAATTTTTTCTAATACATCTTTTGATTTGCTCACTTTTGCTCTAATGATTGTCACTGTACAATTAAAAGATAAAAAATATCAATTTATCATATCCTAAGAATTCTGTCCGTTATGTATACATAGAGTATATTATCATAATTGCTTAATTGTCGCTAATTCTTATTAATCTTTTATTGTGTCTAGTTTATGGATTAAACTTTTAGTATGAATGTATTTTTTGGAAATAGCAGCCACATATGCACACATGATAAAAATATAGTTTTAATGTATGTTGCATTTATTAGTAAAAGTGCTCAATATTGGGGGATTGAGCATTTGTAAATATGAAGTGGACACTTAGGTCAACCTTAAGTGGTGACAGTCTATATCAACAGTTCAATGTGATTTTCAGGCTAACCCTAAACTTACCATTAGCCAGCAAAGTAGATTAAGCAAAATGATATAAAGGTTTTGAAAAAAAAAACCAGATTTTTAGGTGCTTCTTTCAAATCCGGACGGTGGTACCAAATATATATATATATATATATATATATATATATATATATCTGTAATTTCAGATCATATTTAGGGGGATAGCTATTCCAACATGTCAGTTTGAGACATGCATTGTCATAAATATCTGCTCTGTAAATTAATTGTGGTCTCTGTTGGATAAGTTTTAATATTTAAATGATATTACTAGTATCTTCTGATGACTTACCAATCTTGGAATTTTTACAGATATATATATGTGTGTGTGTGTATATATATATATATATATATATATATATATATGACAAAAAATTGAAAAAACACATAGATTCAAAACCCACTGTTCAAGCATTTACTTTTATAAAGAGTACTTGATACAGAGTAGAGTTTTATATATATATATATATATGTATGTGTGTGTGTGTTTGTTGAGTTGTGATAATGTTTGGTGCCAAGATTGTTGTTTTTCAGTAGTTGTACTAACAAAAACTATTTAGGCAAGCAGGTTTTTTTATTGTAAATTGCTCGATGTCAGGATAGAGACAGGTCATTAATAGGATTAATGTTCATCCCTATTTCAACGTTTCCTGAAGACAACATTATGATGTCATCAGGAAACTTTGAAGTCTGCTAGGAAGCTTGGTGCACTGTATTGTGTTAGAAATTTTTTATTCTCATTAGAATTCATTTTGCACTTTTTGAAATCTACCATTTGTCTGTGCATTGAATACTGTTGACCTATCTGGTCCGGTGCTTCTGTTGTACATTTCTGGAATCTTGACAAAATCCACAGAAGGATCTGTAATGTAATCGATCCTGACCAAGCATCACAAATTCAGTCACGTTCTCACCAATGTGATGTGTCTTCCTTCTGTCTGTTTGACAAATATCTTCATGGCAAATGCTCTGAGGGTTTTTTTTTTTTCCTGGTGCATGACGACATGAATTTAAGCATGCTTCTAGACTGGAAACCTGGTCTCACCATTTTGTTGGTGAAATAGCCAAATGCAACTGTCAGTTCTACTCCAACAGTTTCTTTTTTTTTTTTTTTTTTTGCACTTCACTTTTTTTTTCTTCTCTGGTAAGTACAATCTAAAAATTTAAATGCAACAGCAATCGGCATCTTTGTCATTTAGAAACCTATTCCTTTTTTATACTTCTTTCAATCCTCCCTATTCTTCTTCTTGTATGTGCCTTGTCCTTGTCTACTCCTGATGATTCTTAGCACGCTTTCTCCTGTAACATCTCGCAGACCCCATTCTGTCATTCACTTGCTCAGGCCCTGTTATTCGCTGCTTTCCTCTGTCATTTTTTCCCTCTATCTGGCCTGTTAGTATCAGGTTCTCCAAGCCCTCCTTCCTCATTGCATGTCCCAGGAACTTCAGTTGTCTCTTCCTGATGCTCAGTATTAATTTCCTTTTCGTTTCCATTCCTTCCAACACCTCGACATTGCTCACATGCTCGGTCCACAATATTCGCAGCATCCTTCTGGAGAACCACATTTTACTTTTATTTTCTTTCACTCCTTCCATCTGTCTGCATTCAAGTGTCATTACTGTTTTGACTGGGGTGAAATGATTGGGGAAAAAAAAACAAAAAAAAAAACAGGCCTTTTGGTCCAAAGTGAGCTGATAGGTTAGTTTTGTAAAAGCACCCAAACCTTCAGTGCCTAAGTGATCATTCAAATGGACAGGGTGACCCAAAACATTTTGCCTAGAGTGTACTTCCCAAGATCTAATTACCGTATTTTCTGTCTTGCAACATGCTGCGTTTTCGAAGATGCACCCTAATATTGGAAAGAAATTTCTAAGAAAAACATTCCCATGCAACCACACATTCACCATGCATGCCTCACATACTGATGCCTCATATTGTTTACATTAATCACTCATCTGACTGTATGGCGACAACATAATAGTTGGTGGTTAGTAAATAGACTGCACATCTTTCATTGTCCGAAGGTGGTGAATTAAAAACGTAAAAAATAAGCATGTAAATTATGAAACTGTTATGTTGTGTGTACATAATTATTGTGAAATAAATACAAATGATGTAATAGTATAAAGTAGGTGTATTACTAGGAAGAGAAGTATTTACAAAAGATGCGGTTAGTCGAAATACAGAACAAGGGTTTAGTAGAGACATAAGAGATTGACAAATAGAACACTTCCGGTCCAATACCGGAAATACCCGACTGACTTGTGCACTCGGCTTACTTCCTCGACTGACTTCCAAGGTCCTCCTCGAGGTATCATCACTACTACTTTATGTAGTGCTTAGAGCAGTCCATTACTGTAGACAAAGGTGGAGAGCGCCCCAACAAAACAAAGAAATTTTATTCATTCTCAAATCCCCAAAATTTGTCACTGCTGGATTGATGTAAAAGCTGTAAACTATTATCTGCAGAGTCATCACCACTGTCAGTCATGTACAATAAATGATCTTCACTACCATCCATGTCATGGTGGTAACTGATACATCTGTCTTGAAAGATGTACACACATTTTACAGGAAAAAAAAGTCCGTCTTGTAAGTCAGAAAATACAATATTAGAAATTTATGAGTTGGGCCAAAAAAAAGTTGTCTGTGGGTGTCAGTCAGTTAAGTGCCATACATGATACAAGCTTGGGTGATCATGTCTCGAAAGAGACATGACTGACTGGGCAGAAGATTATCCCGCAGTAGGTTGCCATTGCTTTCTGCAGTAGACTGGTTGCCGACCAAGGCTACAGAACCCAATCTGTCCTGTTATTTAACCCATAACTGGAAGGAAGAGACGGATTAATACCTTTTCCAAGGGTATTTGCACGTAAGTGAATGCAATTAATTCAACTGGAATTTGAACTCGGCTCTCCGATTTCTCGTTCCGAGCCGATATCCACTGCACCACAACACACATCCTGTCGGTGGGTGTACATTTCTGTAAATTTGAATCCAAATTGACATCTGCATAATCATGATTGTAAACTTATGAGCATCATTGTGTCCTGAGTTGGAATAGTTGTGAGCTAGCATATGTAAGCAGGAGGTTTTTTGTGTTGAGATAACAGTTCAAGTTTCAGTTGCTGAATTTAAAACCTGGCAATAACAGTTTCTCTATTGTCTATCTTTTAGCTTCTGTTGCAATTAATTACATTAGCGTGTTCATAAAATAAACAATTTCTATCCTGTAATATTTATCACCATGATCCTTATTTATTCTTCTGCTTTTCTCCACCCTCAGATTTGATGGATGAAAACAAATAGCTGGGGTAAACATTGAGGCCCCAACTCTGAGTCAATAACTCATCTGGTATAATGACATGTGAAACCACTGTTAGTATGTGACTAGGGTTTTTGAACCCTGCCTCAACCAGCCTGGATCAATTTCTAGTCATTTAACCTTCCTTGCTTACAATCTGTCACTTATATGTTAATCTGAAGAGAAACACATCTCATGATCAAGGATTGGAGAAAAAGAATCCCCCACCACAAAAAAAAAAAAAATAGAATCCCTTCTGATCAGTAATTCTGAATTTATTATATTTTCTCTCATCTCTGACAAACACAGATTTATAGAGCTCAAGTCTTTGTCCTTTGCTTAGTAGAGCAAGAAAATTCTTTGAAGTTGGATTTTTAGTTTTCGTCTTTTTTTTTTTTGCCTGACTTCTATGTTTTGTTTAATAATTTTGTTTTTATTGGTGAAGTTGTTGTTTATCTTTGGAGTTTTAACACTTGTAGAACAAGCAGATTTTCACTGTTGCTATGTTGACCATCTCACTGAGTTACTATGAATATGGCTTCCTGTTAAAGATTTAATCTCTGGCAACTCATTTCTCTTAATCCCCTAAAACATTGACTCGGACATTAGTTTTATGAAAATTAGAAATGATAAAAGTCAAAATAAGGATTTATGAAATATATAAAATCTGTAATATTTAATACAATCATTCTTACCTGGGTCCTGATTAGTGAGAAATCCTGAAACTCTTGAGTAAACCCTAATATGTATTGTGAATATACTTCTTATACAGTACACATATGTGTATTTGTAGGATATATAATAATAATCTCCAAAACAGAAATGGAGATGAGACAAAGCAAAAAAAGCTTTAAAACAATGTGTTTCCCCATCTTCAGGTCAGAATCAAAGACAAAACTGTATAAAGAAAATAGATTTTTGAGGATAAGAGAGGGAAAATATTAGCTTATGAAATCGAATGACCAGAGATCAGAACGTTTTCACTTGTTTTTACATACATTACCGGCCATAATTATTAGGCCACCTCAGTTTTTAAAAAAAATGTTATGTTCCATACTAATTTTAGTATTTATTGCCAAATGGATAATTCTAAATGAAAATAGAATGATTATTTTGTTAATATTGCACAATAACATGTGCATCAAATGAACTGTTCTGGTGTCCAGTTTTTGTGCTCTCTTCCCCATGCTAGTCTCTTCTTATTGGCTGACTGAAGCAAAGGTTTTCTGGCTGCCCTGTAAAATTTTGCAAAGTAATAATAACAAAAGAACCATTCTATTTTCATTTAGAATTATCCACTTGGCAATAAATACTAAAAATAGTATGAAATACATCATCTTTTTTTTTTAAACTTGGGTGGCCTAGTAATTATGGCCGGTAGTGTATACACACACACACACACACACACACACACATACACAGAGGATGCAATGAATGTGTTGTCATTTAAATTATGCAAAAATGAAAAAAATGCTGACATATCATTTTAACATATATTTAGCTAAATTTCTTAAAATTATCTTGAAATACGAAAGTAAGTTTGTTCAATAAAATTGTCATGTGCTTAAACCATGGCCTCCAGACAACTTCAGAATTGCCTGCATCTCTTCTTCAGTCTCCTTATTTAAGTTAGTGAACGCTTTTATAATCCTTACTTTCAGTTCATTTTTGGTCTTAGAAGGATTTTTGTTGCACTCTCACTCAACTGTGCCCCACACACATTAATCAAGAGCATTGCAGTGTGGGGAGTTAGGTGGCCAGATATAAGGACTGGTGCTGCCAGAACTTGTCTGACAGCCATGGGTGTGTTCTTGCATGGTGCAGAATCCTGTTTCCAGGCATAGGGTCTTCCAACATCCACTTTTTTGACCCAGAACAGCACTATCTACTCAAGACACTTGATATAGGTTTCTGTATTAAGTCTAAAGCTCTGTGGGAAGATGAATAGAAGCATGTCCCCATAACTAATGATCACTCAAAACACTGATGTTGACTGGATAGATAACCCAATTCTTTCCAAATCCTCTGTGCTGTTCTTAGATTGACACCTAAACACACTGAAATGTTTGTATTGGAGCTTCTGGTGCAAATGGTAAGTAGTGCAGCATGCCATTTCCAAATTTTTGGCAGAGTGAATTGTGTCATAGTGGTCTTTTTCTCAGAGACAGCACCCAGCTGACCCTACTATACTGTACAGTCAACAAATTCGAAAACAAACAACATGCATGTGTGACATTAAAAATAATGATAATTTACCCATCAAATTATATATATATATCATGTGAAGGCAGCCTGGGACAATTTTCAGTCCTATATGATAAATACTCCTCTCTCAACCTTTAGATATGCTGCCCTCAAACTTTGAATGGATCTTTTCTAGAATGGTGTTTCATACCTCCAAAAATTCCAGTAAAAAGTCAGCCTTGGTTCACCCCTAAATGTGCTACAGCCATAGCTCATCAGAACCACTACTTCAAAATCTATCACAAGGAATGGTATAGTTCGGTCCTTACTTCTTTCAGAGCTGCAGGTAAATGCTGTAAGAGGGTTTTGGAAAATGTTAAATGCAGCTACATATGAGCTGTCCAAGATTGAAAAGAAACAAATTGCATCACATTAATTCTAGATCACCAACCAAATTATGAACAGAACCAAAGTGGCTATACCCACTATAATAAATGTCTCCATCATACCCTCCTTAACAGACAAGACAAATTACTTTGCCTCAAACTCCACATTAAATGACAAAGGCCATAAGTTCCTAAACTTCCCATGTCTCACTGAGCACAATTGCAGTAATATGTTCATTTAATGAGAAGTCTTTAGACTTATCAGAAGTTTCAACTCCCCGCCCACAAAAAAAAATGTCACTGGTTTAGAGAAAATTTCAGTGGTTGGACAAGGATATCAACCTAAAATTATACTCAGTTCTAGCAAAGTTACTTAAACACTGCTTCAAGGAGAAATCTTTCCCAAGCATGTGGAAGGTGTCAAGTATGTGCTTGGTCTTCAAGAATGTGGGCAACTGATCCTTCCCCTCTCAGTACAGACACATTAATCTCCTCAGTATCATCAGTAAATGTTTTGAAGACATTATCAACAGGAAAGTTATTGAGTACCTGGATAAGAACAATCTCTTGTTCAACAAGAAATATGGATTTCGATCAGTCTAATCCAATGATGAGGTCCTAACTATCATTACAGTTGCTATACAAGCTCTCTGGGTATGGAATCACTAGAAGGGTTTTCTCTATTATAAAATCCTTCTTAAGCGGTAGATCCCTGAAGGTAGTTATTAATGGTCAGTTCTCCAAGTCTCTGGCAGTCAATGCAGAGTAACTGCTTGGACCAACCCGCTTTCTGATTTAATGATCTACTTAAAAATATACTCTGCATTTGTAAACGTTAATGCTGATATACAGCCACACCTCTAAAAGTCTTGACAATCAGACATTGTCAAGGAACCTCTTTTCTAATCTAACACTAACTTCTCAGTGGTAAAAAAACTAGTTGGTTATATTCAATGCCTCTAAAATCAAACTGGTTACATTCCATCACCCCGAACTATTGCCAGTCAAGATGAATGGATATCCATTCAAAGAGGACCCATGCTTTGAGAGGATATTGGGCTTCATTTTATGACTGTTCTTATTAAAATTTAAAGTGTGCTCCAGAGGTTTTGTTATTCTACAAGGATATCACAAAATAAAATAAAAAAATTGTGAAACGCTTTTCTAAGGCTTGCTTCCTTGTACTATCAGAGGAATAACCCCAGGACAGAAAAAAAAACTTTTATCCCTTAGAAATAACTAATCGAAGCAAAGGAAAGGAAAACATGGACATATCACTAACATGAGTGTAAATCGTCAGCCAAGAAACCAGGGCAGAAGAACTTCTTTCTAAATGTGAATAATCATACCTATATAGGGTACCTAAGCCCAAAGATAAGGTCTCTCATGCATGAGAACAGAAAGATTACAAAGACTTCTTTGAAATGTAAGAACGTCTACCTGTACTGAATTTAGTGAGGGTTTTGACTTTGCTTCTATGTGGAGCTTCGTTAAAGAAAATAAGCTTAATAGTGACTAACTAACCAAAAATAAAGAATTAATCCTGCCTCTGAGACATAGTGGTTCAAATCTGATTCGTCTAACTTTGTATGTGCAGTTGTGTCCTTTGTTTTAAATTGTAGTTGAGTTTCATTTTGAATTAATAGATTGATCAGCTAACATGTATTGTTCTATATACATTGTTATGTTGCGAACCATGTTATCAATGGTTATATACTACCGAATCCTAATTAGGTATTTCTGAACAATGTTGCACTGACTGTAAGTTTTATTTTTAACTTAAAAAAAACAAAACTTGTTCTTTAAAAACTTCCCTGCTGGTTTGACTTAGTGGGTAAACATTGCTGGGGAGCAGTATCCTGTGAGACTGGTAACTGGGAATGATTAGTACACCCTCAGAGTCAAGTGAGCATAAAATTATTTCCTCTCAGACTTGAAGGGTTTGTTGTTTTGCAATCAGCAGTAAATCCTGCACATGAGATTTTCAAAGCTACTGTCCATTGTCCAGAATTAATAAAATGTAAATAAATAAAAACTTTCAGGATCAAGTGCTACTTGAACAGAAGTTTGGAAGTTCCACTTGGAGCCTTATATAAGTCACAGAATTGTCACTTGTATGCCACTAATAGAGGATGATGAAAGCAATCAGTCGAACTGGGTGTTAATATTTATTGAGCTGTCTGTTCAGATATAGAATGGCAGTCAGAAAGTTGTGCATCGTAATGCAGGGATCAGCAGGAGGAAAAGTTGGCATCAGCGACAAGAGAAAGACGAAGCAAGAGAGGCAGTTGGCATTCTCACTAGTCTAGTGGTTTCCAACCTTTTTTGCCCAACCCACCCTTTTCACCATAAGTCAGAATGTTATTTCTTCACTTCGCAATATTGTTTGACTCAAAAGGGGCATTTCAAATAATATGCATTCATTCTTTTCCATATTACTACATTTACAGGGATTATTTTTTATAAAGGAGTTTTAAAAATTTAATAGCAATAGAAAATGTTAATGGATTTTTAAACTTGAATACAGGTGCAGTAATTTGCTTTAATTCATAAATAATTATTAAATTAATAAACTGAAGCATAGTTCGATAAACAAAAAGTTCAATAGAATGTCAGGGTATTGGAATTCAATACATCTGTAAAAAAAAAAAAATAATTGAAAATAAACTACTCCCACCCCCAGCCATCTTTTCTCATATGCCCAAAAAATTTCAATCATTACTTTCTAAAATTATTTCATTTTTATGTTTTGATCCAATTTTGAAATCTAAAGAAATCAATAAAGCAAAATACAGGTTTCAAAAGTTGAAAATTCCAATGCCGCTTTTAATAAGCCAAAATAGTATGAGACAAAAAGCATTTTCAAATTAATTTGAAATATATTTGATCATTCTCAGGTCCTTGATACAACTTTTTTCTTTTATGTGCCTATGACTGAAAGAAACCATTTTGCTACTGGCAGAACCAATAACAATTTTAGAGATTCTTGTTCTCTGCGCTTGGATGTACATTGTGGTGCAGTGGGTATCGGCTCAGAACGAGAAATCGGGGAGCCGAGTAGGTTGCCATTGTTTTCTGCGGTAGACTGGTTGCCAACCAAAGCCAGAGAACTCAATCTGTCCTGTTATTTAACCCATAACTGGAAGGAATAGACGGATTAATACCTTTCCCAATGGTATTTGCGCGTAAGTGAATGCAATGAATTCAACTGGAATTTGAACTTGGCTCCTAGATTTCTCGTTCCGAGCCGATATCCACTGCACCACAATGCACATCCTAATACATTGCTAATACATACCAAAAATAAATTGAGAGAACACATAAATCTTACTCCTCTATGTGTAGTGTCCTTTCAGAACATTGAAGATCATGACTCTCCACAATTTCCTATTCTTTGTTAATAAATTTTGTCTTTTTGTTATCTCTCCTAAAACTTGTTCCACCATTCATTCACTAATCTGTTGTGTTGTTTTCCTCTATTTCTCTTGCTTTCAATCTGTTGTGTGAGTATCCAATTTTCTAATCCCTCTTTCCTTATTATGTGCCCTAGAAATTGCAATTGTCTCTTCCTTTAATATCTATACATTAAGTATAAATTTCTTTTTTGTTTTCATTTTCTCTACAAGTTTGTCATTGCTCACGTGTTCCATCTGCCTGTATAACCACATTTCTGCAATGTAAAAATATTTTTTGACTTTAATTACCTGCAAAGGGTTGATAAGACATAAAAAATCAAATCAGTCAATCAATCAGAATACCATGGATTGAACATGTAAGCAATGACAGTTTAGTTAGACTTGCATCACTAAAACCATTATTATCTAAAAAAAAAAAAATGTGTACAAAATATTTAGATTAAATGATCCATAGAGGTTGATATGCTGCTAAAAAACAACAACTAAGTAACCTGATATTCTTATTGCCTACTTGCTGTCAGACTTGACATCCTTTGCCTGCCTGCTATTTCTCTTTCTTACTGTCAATGCTGAAGGTTCTGTTGTCAGGTGTGATTTTTTTTTCCCCCCTTGTTGTTCCTCTCTTTCTTATTAATTCTTGTTTAATTCAAGCTTGTAAGGATAATAGGCACTAAAGAATTTCTATGGAATATTTTTAAGGTATTTTGTTCTCCAACCTTAACCATCGTAGACAATCGCATCTACCTCCCATTAGCATGGAACAGGCTTGCCTCCCAGAGAGCAAAACATTACGCCTCCTTGGCCTCACACTCTCAGCAGACCTTAAGTGGAATGACTACATCGAATCCATTGCTAAATCTGCTGCTATGAAAGTCGATTCTCTGTGCAGGGCCCGGAAGTTCTTTCCATCTGAATCTATCCTGCACATATATAAATCTATCATCTGCCCGTGCATTGAATACTGCTGCCACATCTGGTCGGGTGCCCCTACTGTTCTCCTTGGGGTTCTAGACAAAACACAACGAAGAGTCTGTAATGTGATCGATACCGACTTGGCAGACAAGCTGCAGTCACTCTCTCAGCGGCATGATGTGGCTTCCCTGTGCCTCTTCTATAAATACTTTCACGGCTTCTGCTCTGATGAACTTAGATCACTGGTACCCCCTAGGTATGAATTTGCATGAGATACTAGATTAGCAACTAGGTCCCACCCTTTTACAGTGAAACCGATAAAATGTAACCGCAATTTCTATTTCAACAGCTTCTTTTCTCGCACTTCCCGCCTGTGGAATATCATTCTACATGCTTGCTTCCCCGACAGTTACAATCTCCAGGAGTTTAAATGTAAGGTCAATAGACACCTCCTAGCACACTAACTCGCTTCAATTCTCTCAAACACTCTTCCCACCTACCCAACCCTCATTCACTGTATCCATACCCATCTATCACCCTCCTTCTGACATTTCTTATATTTAACCACTCTTATCACCTTTTCCTACGTAACCCCTTGCACAATAGTGGCAGTGGAATGCCTTGCTTGGGGTGAAATGATTTAATTTAAAAAAATAATAATTTGCCAGTTGGAAGATAGAATTTACCAAATTTGGTTCAGTCATTTTGGAAGGGAACCAGTGTGAGTATCAAAATATCTTGTTAACCACTTCAGAACGGTCCTTGTTTTTCTGTCTTTAGTTCACTGCCAAAGTGAGACCTGGACAAATAAATTTCTTATGAGATATTGTCAGTTGCACTGTAATTGTTAAATAGGCCCGCGTTGATCTTGGTGGAATCACACCTATTTAAATTTTGATTCCCAGACACATGTTCATATTTTAAGGTTTGTTTTAGTTTTCTTCATTAAGCATTTTTCATGTCTTTCATCTTTGCAGCTATGCGTAACCTAAATCATTCTTTAATTCACTAAGAAACCACAAAATGATTCTTTTTCAATCTCAGATAATCATCTACTTTGTTTCAAAGTCTATATTCTACTTGAGGTTGACAGACTGAAAATAAGATTAGATTTGGGATTCGAGTTGGAAATCACTGTTCTCATTGATTTAATTTATTTCTCTGAAAAGTGGTATTTCTAGATTGTTACAGTAGATAAGTTCCCAAGAGACAGTGAAATACAAAAACAATAAACTACATATACTCTATATGTCCAAAAATTCTCAACCCTGGAAGTTCAGAGCTTGACAACTGATCTCTCATCTTACTTAGCTCTAATAGCTTGGTGGGCAAAAAAATGCCTAAAAAACCAAACTAGTGACATTCCATTATCACTAGTAAGACCAGAGCTTTCATCAGTCTTAATGGATGTTCACTCAGGGAAGCCCTGTGCCTTGAGCACCAATTGGAGCTTATCCTGGACCTTAAGTGGAACTAGTAGCTGTGGTCCCCTGGACTGCTTTAGCAAGTATCTCCAGCTAACCTCTACCTTTTCAAGATAAGTCTAAAAATGGAATACTGTTGCTATAAAGGGACATGAGTTACCCAGAAAGGGACTTTCTTTGCCCAATGGTGACCAGCAAGTATACAGGACAAGATTCTCACCTCAAAGTATTTAAAAATATCTGAAAGTCCCAGATTGTATAGGTCTGCTTAGTTAGAACTCATTCCACTCTCAATAGTCCAAAAACATTTCGACGTTTTTGTGGGTCACATCATTTTCCACTTTACAACCTCTTTCTCACAGATGAGACATTTCAAGCCTCCTGCTGCTCTATTACAACTTCCATGGAGAGTGTTCAGATGAACTACACTCCTTAGTTCTACCAGTTCTAACCTTCACAGCTAAGACACGCCATGCCACACACATTGTAACAAATCACTCTCTTTCTCTTTCTATTCTTTTAGTGAGATGTAAGTTCCTCTCAAGCAGCTTCTTCCCATGAAGGATGCTTCCCCAATCATTACAATCTTAACATGTTCAAGTCTAGGGTTAACTGTTATCTTCCCTACATATCTACATAAACTGTACTTCTTACTCTGTAACCCTCTACCTTGAATGGCTGTCGAGCCTTGTATGGGTGAACATCATTCTATATATATATATATATAAAACAGGAAATTGACTCTTTCAGGCCACTTACTGATGGAAGTGATGCAACTCTCCTTAAGAATTAAATATATTTGACTTGTAAATCAGCTATAATATTAAAATACATGCTAGAAAAACTTCTTTTTTTTTTTTTTTTTTTTTTTTTTTTAATAAGTTTAGCTTTTGCTGATTGGGTCAATGAGTAGAATGTTAGTAGTTGTTATTTGTGTGAATAGCAAGTTTCTACTCATTGTGTGTGGAGAAAGAGTAATTTCATTCTTATGACACTGAGTAGTTAAATTCCTACAGCCTTCATTATCAATCAGAAATTGAAATCACTGTATGTTTGGATGCTATCTCTCGTAACACTCACACAGCACTCAATTTATTTAAAAAGAAACAAAACAAAATCAGATGGTCAATGACTGTATGTGTGGATACACACACACAAAATGCAATATGTATAATCCTTTTCACAAAGTGCACAGATACTGGACTGAACCTAGGCAGATGTGCTGGAAATAGATTTTATGCAAAGCACACAGGAACTACACTGATCCTTTCCAGAAATATCGTCCAGTTCACAACCCTCCCATTATTGTAATGAGTTTGGTGGCCAGGAACTTGCAAACTCCTAATTTATCATATGCACAAGCATTGTTCTTATTTTTCTGTTCATAGCTACGCATATCTTTTTTAATAGAGGCATCTTTTTAATTGACCTTGATAGTACACTTATCAGTTATTGCTAGTCCAGTTGTCACTAAGTTTGAATATATTCATCTCATTTGGCCTAGGGATTGAACTCACAAATGCCATGAAATTCAGTCACAGTAAGACGATCTCACAACCTTTTCTCTTATCAGGTTTAGGTAACAAACAAGTCTTGATTTGCCATTGATCCTTTGAATTCAAGAAAGGGTCTTCGTTTGCCTCATGGTGACCAGAAAGTGTACAGGACGAGATTCTCAGCTCAAAGTATTTAAAAATATCTGAAAGTCCCAGCTTGTAAGTCCTGTGATTGTATGGGTCTGCTTAGTTAGAACTCATTTGTACTCAGACAACTAAGTCAGTCTGCCACTGCCCTTCATGCAACCAACTTACGTTACAAGACTCTATGGTTCAAGTGGAATGTCCCCTTGGTCTCAAGTTTGCTTTAGTCCTTAAGTAGGACTCTAACTTTCAATCTCTTGACAAAAATGCTGAAAAAATGGTAAGTATATTCAATCATTCCAGGAAGTATGTGTGTTGTGGTGCAGTGGATATCGGCTCGGAATGAGAAATCAGGGAGCCAAGTTCAAATTCCAGTTGAATTCATTGCATTCACTTACTTGCAAATACCCTTGGGAAAAGTATTAATCTGTCTCTAGAAAAGGCACAAGGAATCTATGATAGATTATGTAGTGTTTTTCTCTGTCCCTCTTGGCTTCAATGTTCTTGAGGATAGAATTTTCCAGTCCCTCTTTCCTTGTTAAATGCCCTAGAAATTGCCACTCTCTTTTTCTGATGTTAACTCTAAGAATTCTTTTCATTTTTATTTTCTCTAAAACTTTGTTGCTGCTCACATGTTCTGGTCATGTCATTCTCAGCATCCTTCTGTAGAACCACATTTTGATTTGCTTCAAGTCTCTTCTTCATCTGTTAAGAAACAATCCAGCACTCATTGTCATAAACGGGGGACTGACATAACTCAACAGTTCAGTATTATCTTCATTTCTAATTAAATTTTTCATTTATTTCATACTTAGCTTAGTTTTTGGAAGGCTACTTTCACTATCCCATTGTGCCTATGGATTATGGGCTTGCATTTTCTGTTCCTTCTTCACAAATATTTAAATTGTTAAACTTGCTTGATTTTTTTGTTTTTGTTTCCAATGTACAAATCTTATTAATAGTATCAAATGCATTAAATATTAATGTAATTTCTTATATATCAATCTTACTTATATTGTCAATATCAAACTCAAGATGTTATTGTGATACCGCCCACTTTATTCAGGGTCAACCAGGATAAGGCTTTCCATGTAAACAGTTTTCTCATCTCTGAGATAGTTTTACTTGAGTAATGGTGTACTTTTTTCTGTTTTTTTGAATGTTTATCTGGGAACTTTTATAGGGGCTAACACTTAATTTACATATTTCTAGAATATTTAGAATTCTCTCGATTTTACTAGAACATTCTGGCATCTTCCAAAACGTTCTGTTCCTAATTTCTTTATTTTTATGATTACTTCATGAATTAAAATTGTTTTGTAATAACAAGTAGGACTCAATAGAATCTCTTACTACGTTTTAGACATTATTGATATTATTTTTATATATAAATGCATCCTCGTAAGAAAATATATATATATATATATATATATAATTTTTTTTTTTCTAGGCACTATGGTTAAGTTTTTTTATATAATTTTTTATGTGATCTTATAATTTTTTTTTTTTTTTAAGTACATATATAAAAATTGTCTGAATATTTTATTTATCCAAGCATTTTCAGCTGAACTTTAAGCCATTATCAAAGATTAATTTTATTTTACTTTTGACTGAATGTATAAATTGTTTTGTGTATGTAGAGTCATACAATTTTGTGTATGTTTGCAGCAAGATCACATGAAAGATGATTTAAAGAACTTAACCATAGCACCTTGTCTGTCATTTTTAATGAAATTTGCATAAAAGAGAGATTGCTGCCTAAATACACACACACACACACACACATATATATAGCTAGCTGTGATATGAGCTGTGATACAGCGAAACAGATCTGTTTGCGGATGACAATAATATATATATATATACACACACACAGAAGCTTGATTAAAGATAACTGACAAGATGCTGCATTTAAGGCTTTTATTTAATTTTTCTTGTTTTCATTTAAATTTTTTCTTTTCTGGATATAAGGTGGGTAAAAATCTCTCTGACTATAGGTCATTCTTAAACATATGCGAACCTATTGAACTCCATTCATAACATACTTGTAGAAAATACAAATATAATAGCCTCATCCACATGTTAAGAAAGGATAAAAACAATGGGAACATTGATAATAAAAAAGAAAAAGCCAACATTCAATGACACCAATTGTGGACTAAGAACATGGTCACAATGTGATGACCATGTTTGGAATATAAAAAGCATTCTCTCTCTCTCTCTTTCTCTTTCTCAATCACCCACACACAACTTGCCAAATATAAGAAAAGAGGCTTTTGATTCCTTTTCACACCACCTGATGAGACATTGTAATTTCAATGTCGAAACAAAATGTACACTTTGTAGTGGCTAAAAAAATTTGTACATGTTCTAAAATATAATTTATAATAAATATGTTTATGCAAGATTTGTTAAAAATTACAGACAAGGTGCTATGGTTCAGTTTTTTATATAATTTTTCATTTGATTTTACAATTTTTTTTTTTTCTGTTCATTACATAAATTTTATAAAAATTGTCCAAATGTTTTTTGTTTTTTTTTTTCCAATTGCTTTCAGCCATACTTTTAGCCATTATCAAGGATAAATTTTATTTTACTTTTAACTGAATTTTTAGATTCATATATATATATATATACACACACACACACACACACACACTTAGGCCTTATTTATTTATACATATATGTTTATTTAGAAAAATATTAATTTATTTGCCCTAATGTTTCAAATTGCATTTTTTTCTTATAGTTCAAAAAAGATCTTTTTTTTTTTAACTTCAGAATAATTCACATCTTATCAAACTTATTATTTCTGAAACACTGATGTGTCTATGTGTGTCCATTTCTCATAATTATTGTCCATTTGTAATTATGCCCCAATATACTCAATGCTTCAGTGCTTATGTTTGTGTAAGGTTTACTTGGTGGGGGCAAGTGGCAAGGGGTGGCTCAAAAATTTACAGAAAAAAAAAAATTACGAGATTGATAAATTGGAAGGGAGAAAAAAAAGCGAGACATAAAATGCCAATTTTTTTCATGGCTGAAATAATTTTCTTGATTTTTATCGACAATTTCTGCTGTTAATGTATTTTGCTTTTTCCAAATGGATGACCGTAATTTACATGAGCGTTTCTTTCTTTCTTTTTTCTGAGGTTATTTGATGTTTGTATTTATGCCCATCCAAATAAAATTTGCTGCTTACTTCATTCATTTCTCTGCCTTTGTCTCTCTTCTTAACTTCTAAATTGTATAAATAAATATATATATATATATATATATATATATATATATAAAGCTGACAATCAATAATATCAACTATAAACATAGCCACAAAGTGCTGACCATATTTAGAAAATAAAAAGAAAAAACATTGCCATCATTATAGATACACATATGTAAAAAAAAAAATCTACCTATTCAGTTAAAAATAAAAAGTAAACATCTTTAATAATGACTCTAAGAATGACCGAACGTGCTCTAATATATAGAACATATGTATGCAAATCGCCTGAGAAAACCGAAAAGATTGAAACCGTGGTAGCATAATCAGCTGATCTTCTTCTTCTATGTGCCCTGTCCCTTCAGGACGTAGGCGATCATGGATCTCCACGTCTCCCTATCCCTTGTGGCTCTTAGTATGTTTGCTCCTGTTGCTCCTGGCAACCCCCGTTCCGTCATCCACCTGATCAGACCCTGCAAATATGTTATCCGCTGCCTTCCTCTGTCTCTCCTTCCTTCTATCTGTCCAGTCAGTATCAGGTTCTCCCAGGCTCTCCTTCCTCATTGCATGTCCCAGGAACTTCAGTTGTCTCTTCCTGATGCTCAGCATCAATTTCCTTTTTGTTGCCATTCTTTCTAACACTTCGTCGTTGCTTGTATGCTCAGTCCACGATATCCATAGCATCCTTCTGTAGAACCACATTTCGGCCGCTTCTAGTTTTGTCCTCATTTTCGATGATATTGTCCAGCATTCACAGCCGTATTGAAGAACTGACATCACGTAGCAGTCTAGCACTCTTTTCTTTGTTTCTATTGAGATCTTCCTGTGTGTTAGTATTTTGCTCATCTTCTGGAATGCGTCCTTTGCCATGCCAATTCGCCTTCGGATCTCCGTGTCGCACTTTCCATCTCCTGTTAGAACACTTCCTAGGTACTTGAATTCTTGGACTTGTTTGATTCTGCTATCCCCCACCTGTATTTGGCATATCACCCAGACTAAAATCTCTACATGTTGAAGCTTTGTTTCCTTTCTAACATTTAGCAAAATCTGACCCATAACTGTTTAGAACACACACAGACACACACACATATATATATATATATATATATATATATAAAAATAAGATGGACACGTTATTCCATGGCTAAGCGGATGTATGGGCCTATTTCAGGTGAACCATCTTCAGCTTCCATTTTTATTTTACAGAGGATTTGACATAAATGAAATTCACAAACATGTATATATATATATATATATATATATATATATATATATGAGGTACCTCCACAGATCTGCAATAGCTAACCTTTAAAATGAACTTCTAAATAAGGAAAAATCTTTCTTGAAGCTTTTACTTCAGCTTTCATTTCAAGCTAATAGGTTAAATTTCATATCTCCAATAAGTAAAATATTTGCAGTATTTCAGAAGTAATTTAAATTGACTGAAAGGGATTTTTTTGAATCACTAAAAATCATTGATTTTTAGTACAATTTTTAGCTATTTGTTAGCACAACGTAATTCTCTTTATTAAAAAATTCTTTCAAAAATAAAATATACTTTTCTGAAACTTTGAAGGGTATTAGCAGGCTTAAAGTTTAAAATAAATTTTACTTTTAGTTAAATTATCAACAGAAATGCATTTTTTTAACACAGATGTAGGTTTTTCTTTTCTTTTTTTTTTTTTGTTAGGTATTGACAGCCCTGTTGACAGATCAATAGCTGGAGATTTCACTTTTTTTTTTCTCTGGGGTATAAACACTAACACACACACATTTTTCTTCATTAAATTTTGGTTTATTCTTCAGCTTTTTGTATTTTTTTTAGAAAAACAATGTAAAAAGCTGAAGAATAGACTAAACCTGTAAAGGTTGAATATTATCTAATCACATAAAAGTAAAAAGTAGTTTCTTTAAACTATTTGAACTTGGTATATTGAATGCAAATTCAATTTTTATTTGCAGTTACTTTTTAATTTCTATTTCACACTAATGGCTGTCATATATTTGACTTTTTTCTGATGAAAAGCATCCGTCAGATGAAAAGACTAGGGAGTAATTTCAATCAAAAATTGTAATTTTTAGTTACTTTGTTTAATGAAAAAAACAAATTTAATCATGACTTTTTTTTATTTATACAGTGGATATATTTGAAAAATAAAAGAAGTATTAGTATAGGTTGATGAAAATGCAAAATATTAATTTGTTCTTGAGTCTTGACTTTTAATTTGTTTCTTGTTTGAAGATAGGGCAAGAAACCACCTTAAAACTTTGAGTTATATAAATACAATAAAAAAAAAAAAACTAACACCACTTAATTTTTGTCTCTTGATTTCATTTCAAATTGATTAATATTAACTTTTTTTGTCTATTTTTACAGGTAAGACTCTGTTTGGAAATATAAAGTGCCTGTTGAATTAAAGGTAGTACGTTATTTTTTTCTTTTTTTTCAAAATTACTTCTGCTCCTGGGTATGACGATAAACTGCATCTGCCAACAAGGCCTCTGATTGGGAGGTTGTGAGGAGCATGGAACCATTTTTTAATTACTGTTGTTCCCAGGTCTACTCTGACCCGGAGTGATAGCACCTGTAAGGGTCTCAGCTATGGGAAAATAGTTAACCCCCAAACTGGAGTCAAAACATTATGAAAGTATAAAAATACACTTTTATAGAAATATATACATAAAGTAGACTTTTATAGGAAAATATACATTTTTGAAGAGGAAATTGTTACCATAACACATTTTTGAAAAAAAAAAAAATGATTCTCAGCAAAACATTTTTGAATACGAAACTAGAAAACATTTTCAATTTTCTAAAATATAAAAGAATGAAAGCAAAAAAAATTCATTAGAATCTGACTAAATCAACCTTTTCACTATAACCAAACATTAAAAAAAAATACCTTAAAACCCCACCTTTTTGACATTAAATAACCCACAGAGGTTGATATGTCATTAAACAAAACTCAAACTCAAAAAAACTTCTTGTGATGGTTATACACAGTATCAAGGTGGTGGCCATTATATATATATATATATTGTGGGCACATGGCCGAGTAGTCAGAATGCTCACTTTCTGACCATAAACCCTGGGTTCAGTTTTCGTGATGGTCGATTTGTCAGGAAAATGACTTCTTGATATTATTGGTCTGGAGGAGGTGATTCCAGCATGCAGCACCTTTGGAAAGTGCCTGAAAACCATGCCATGGATTGACCCAAGCCTTGCGAGTGAAATTGGGTAGATAGCTCTCTTTGAGGAGCTGTCATTGGTTGGGCTAGCTCAAAGTCACAAGTCATTTGGTTTTTAGCATCCTGGCTTTGTTCAAACTGTTGTCCATGCTAGATAATTCTCTCTCTCCCAGAAACTGTAACTAAGGTTTGCTCAGCATAGTTGCAGTATAAATCACAGGTGAGCTCTGTGTGTGTTGAACAAACACAAGTGTTCCTGAGTAGACATTTGCAGTGGGGATTAGCTAGCCGCACCAGTAGATGAGTATCCTCGAATATGAGTGGAGTGGCCAGCCATTTATATATATATATATATATATATATATATAAAATGTATAGCTTCAGTGATTATTATAGTGCAAACTATAACAAAAAAAAACCTGCTCTATTTCTATTTACATAGAAAGTGCTCAGACAAGATACATTTCTTGATTTTGCCAGTCATAACCTTCATGGCTAGGACCCGCTTTGCTATCTACATTGTAGCAAACCACTCACATTACCTCCATATTTCATCAGTGAGGAGTAAGTTTTATTTGAACAGCTTCTTGCTATGCATCACTGCTCTGTGGAATCAACTTTCATGAGGATGTTTTCCCAGTCACTACAATCTTAACCTGTTCAAATCTAGTGTTACCTGTTATCTTCCCCTCCGATTTATATAAACTGCCTCTTAATAAAACCCTTTACCCTCAGGTTTTGTACACACTGAACCTCACTGTAAAAAAAAATAAAAAAATTAGTGAACAGTGTGTCTGTTGATTACAGAAATTCTGGTAAAGAAAATGTGTTATGGCAAGGATTCTTGGTCATAATTTGGTCTCACCAAGAGTATTGAAAGATGTCGTCTGACAAGGCTCATTGGTTATCATTTCGTCTCATCAATAGCTTTCAAATTTAACTAATCTCAATACAAATTTTATCACAAACACTTAAAGTTCATTTTTAAAAATTAATGTAAAACAGTTAATCTTACATGACAAACATGAGTTCACTAAATAGAATATATATAAACAATGAACTGCAAAATGCATTGCTGAAGCAAAATGAGTTTTAAAGAAAGGTATTTATGACAGATGAATTCCTTGCTTTCACTTATGCACAAATACCCTTGGGAAAGGTATGAATCCGTCTCTTCCTCCAGTTATGGGTCAAATAATAGGACAGATTGGGTTCTCTAGCCTTGGCTGGCAATCAGTCTACCACAAAAAGCAATGGCAACCTACTGTGGGATAATCTTCTGCCCAGTCAGTCATGTCTCTTACAAGACATGATCGCCCAAAGCGTGTATCACGTATGGCACTTAACTGACTGAAATTAAACACCATATTCAAGGAGTTTTTGTGCCACCAGAACTTTTGTGATCACTATTTAAGCCTGGAAAAGACTGTTTTAACAAAAATATAAATTGAATGTTCCATAATCTATGACTCTTTTCAATATATGATTGGGCGATTTCAACATATTCACTTTTATTATTAAATCCATTATACTATGATATATTTAAACAGAAAAATAATTGAAGTTATTTATAATTTAATTTTTATATCACGCCTGATAGCAGTCAGTATTATAGAATTACTTTAAACTGCACAATACTTTCATTATCTGCAGGAATGTTTTTTTTTATTTGTCTCAAGCAAGACAATAAAGTCACTAAGATGCAAGAGGTTACTGAATATTAGAGAAGATGAGAAAAAGGAGGATGAGAAAAAGGAGGATGAGAAAAAGGAGTATATATTATAAAAAGGAGTATATATGAGAAAAACTACTATTAAGGAGTGAGGATAACAAATGAATAAGAAGTAAGAAGACAGGAAAATACAAGTGATGAAATTGTTAGCAAATAACTTAGGATTACATTTAGCCATTTCAACTGTAAAATTATGGGACCTTGCTGCAAAACTTGTAACATGCTTAAATTCATAAAGTTTAGGCACCACAGAAGAAAGTTCATTAGAACACCAACCATGAATATATTTGTAGAAAAGGCACAGGGAAGCTACATTACAGCAGTGGGAACATGATTGAAAGCAAGATGCCAAGTCAGGACCAATTACATTGCAGATTCTGGGTTTTTATCAGGAATCTCTAAATGTATAACAGAAGCCCCTTTGAATTCAGATATGTTTTTCTCCTAGACTGGTTACTACTCAAACTTGAACAACCCATTCTCCCTGACTGTTTAATCCATTTACTGGGGGTATTTGCAGAAAAGTGAATTTTATGAAATTTGATTTGAAACTGAACTTGGCTCTATGATTTCTCATCCGAAGGCACTATCCATTACACCAATCAGATACCCTCATGGAATTTCTATGATTTATTTAAAATAACAATCAAGCATTCAGATACTTAACATGAATGTGATTTCATCATAATTTTCAAGTTAATTTTGTCCTTATAACTAGAAAAGGAATTTTATAACTTATCAGAATACTGGTAAACAATTCTTTTTCCAAATTATGTATTTCCCATATCAGCATTTATATTATTGTTACATTCATTGGCAGATTGTTGAAGTACTCCTCCATAGTCCCTGTTTTTAAGAAATCTAGGGAACCCTCTGATCCCTCAAATTATCGTACATCTTTTCAGCAAAGTATTTGAGGCTCCAATCAATGCTAAATTGGTATAGCAACTTAGTCTGCACAACCTTCTTTTAGATGAACAATGGGGCTTCCGTTTCACCATGTCTAGTCAACATGTTAATGGTCACCTCTGAAGTTATATATCAACCTTTAGATAAAAATGGCAAAGCTCAGGTTGTGGTTCTAGGTATCTCGAAGATGTTCACCAGGAATTGGCATGCTGGCCTTCTACACAAGTTCAAAAGTTATGGTGTCATGAGATGTATGTTCCTAACAAATCAAGTAATGAAGATCACACTTTCAACAAGGGTACCTCAAAGTTCTATCCTCGGATCTACACTATTTCTGATCTTCATCAATGGTCTCTCCAATGTAACAATCCCCAACTAGGTGTTTATACAGATGATACTACGATTTACTCTTGTCTCAATAGCAAATCTAAGTAAATCTGGCAACTGCTCTTGAAAAGGACTTCCAAAAAGTGGTTAATTGAGGCAAGAAATGACTTGTAAGTTTTAATGTCTTTAAAACTAGACAACTTTCATATAATCACCACAGAGAACTTTTTTGTGTCTGTCATCAAGATGGCTGATCCTGAACTTCAGCAGAGCAACACTCTCTGCCTTCTGGACCCCATTTTTTCACTGACATAGTGGAATGACTTTATTAAATGAATTGCTATGTCTGCTACAAGGAAGGTTGGTTCACTGTGTCGTGCACAAGAATCCTCAGAATCCATTTTGCACATTTACAAATCTAGCATTTGTCCAAGTATTGAATAATATCCTGATGCTCTTGAGATTTTTGACAAACTCAAAGAGAATGGTCTGCAATGCATTTGATCCTGACTCGGTATCTTGTCTTCTATTACTTTCTCACCAATCTGACATGGCTTCCTTCTGTCTTTTCCAAAACTTTCATAGCAACTGCTCTGATGAGCTTTTTTCACACTAAGTTAATTTAAGTATACTATTAGATTGGATGTGTGTTGTGGTGCAGCTGATATCGACTCAGAATGACAAATCAGGGAGTCGAGTTCAAATTCCAGTGGAATTCCTTGCATTCACTTATTCACAAATACTCTTTCGAAAGGTATTAATCCATCTCTTCCACTCTAGTTATGGGTTAAATAATAGGACCGTTTGGGTTCTATAGCATTGGCTTGCAACCAGTCTACCGCAGAAAGCAATAGCAATCTACTGCAGGATAGTCTTCTGCCCAGACAGTCATGTCTCTTTTGAGACATGATGATTCAATGCGTGTATCACATATGGTCCTTAACTGACTGATTAGATTGGCAACTTGGTCTTATCATTTTACTGTTGAACTAACTAGATGCAACTGTCACTTCTACTCTCACAGGTTTTTTTGTTTTTTCTCTCATACTTTTAGTCTGTGTGGAACTCCCTTCCAGATAACTACAATCTTCAACAAATAAAACGCAATGTCAATCACCATCTTCAAATGGAAGGGAGTGTGAAAAAAAACTGTTAGAGTGGAAATGACATTTAGTTATTTCAACAATATGCTTTCAAGATGTGTTTATAAATCTTTGTGAAACTTAGATTGGCGTTTTGTCATGGTGTGTATATATGCTTTCAGGATTAATTAATCTTACCTTTTAATATGCTGGATGTTTTTGTTTCTTGTTTGCCATCATGCAAAAAAAAGTTACTGACATTACAATGTCCTTGTTACGACAGATGCAGGCATTTTCAAGATGCCTATCATTCATTGCTATAGACATATTCATACATGTTTATGAAACTTACATTAATATATATTAAAAGAAATGAAAAATGTAGATGAACTCAACAGACAACTTGCCATAACCTAAAACTCTCATCCAGATAATCTCAAATAAAAACAGCAGTGCTAAAAGAAGAAAGAGAAAAGACCAGCACTTGCTAAAGTGCTCGAAACCTACAATGAGCAAAAACCAATTAACAGCAAATGATCCTATGAAAGACAGTAAAGTTTCACACTTATGCAGTCTTCAGTTGACTTGACAGCCAAAGTCAAGTCTTCTTAAGAGAGTGTGAAACTTGAGTTATGACAAAAACAAACCTTTCATATATATATATATATATATATATATATATATATATATATATATATATATACAGTCCGTAAACGGTGAGGATAATCCAACAAGATTAACTTAATATAAAATATTAAGTGTTATATCTATATAGAGAGCTCAATGGATGTTATCCAGAGCAATATGATATTTATAAAGGAAAACTCAACATGTCATTTCAAGTGGTTATAAACTATAGTTCATTTCTATGAGCTAATTATTATTTTTTTTTTATTATCCTTCTCTTCAGTTAAAGAAAATGCTTATTCTGGCAAATTTTTTTTGTACCAAATGGAAGGAATATTGTAAGGTCTGATGAAATGAGTTAATTAGCTCATAGAAATGAACTATAGTTTATAACCACTTGAAATGACGTGTTGAGGTTTCCTTATATATATATATATATATATATATATATATATATATATATATATATATATATAATGTGCTTTCAAGATTGCCTGTTGTCACCATGTAAGTACATTATCAAGAGCTGTCTTTATTTCTGAGAAGAGGTATTGTAAATATTTACACTATTCAGGCTATTGTCTTCATCTTTATTGTCATATTATGTTTTGGCTGTTGTACATTCTGGCCTTTTTCAAGTGATAAATATTTCAATTTCAAACTGAACCCTTTATTTCATCCACTGGGGTAGATTGTTCTCTGGATATCTCAGTTTTAATTATTTCTCATTAATAACTCAACTCTCCAAGTTTTTTTGTTTGCTTCTGCTGTGGCCAGGTATTGAACTCACAACTCTTTAGCTCAAGTCACTAGATTACTTCAATCATGACTTTATATCCACTGGGCCATGTGTCCTTGGTGGCATATATCATCTGAAAAAAGGCTGAAGGGTATAACGGCTGAAATGTTGTGAATGTGATAATAAAGATGAGGACAACAGTTCAAACAACTTCAATAGTATAAATCATTATCAGGACATCATGACATGTATGTTCCTAAATGATTAGCTTTTGTGCTGTTTCCGAACCAGCAAAAGCATACACTAGTATACAGTATAGTAAAACTGTTTAGTAAATTTTTTTTATTATATTATGTTGGGTTTACATTTAGTTTAATCTGTACTGCAAATGGTAGCCTCAATGAAAAATCATTTTCATACTCATTTATTTTCAATAACTAGAAACCTTGTATTTTTTCGCAAAATGAACCAGTACAGCCTTGCAACGATGCTATAACAATGTAACAGGAAAAGTGTTCAGCTAGAACAGTGGTTCTCATTTTTTTTTCCCACATTTTTGGTATGAAAATTTGCTCACACTTCACCAAATTTTATATGATAAAAAGTACATTTAAAAAACAAAAACAGGTTTAAAGTGAGATAACTGCGGATTCGAATTCAGAACATTATCATTGATAACGCTCACCTTCAATTTGCAGACCTGAGTTAGTATATTCTTAATACATGATATAATACGAATATATCACAGTGATAAAATAGGTCAGTGATTATTTATAACTAGTTATATTTTAATTCATCCATGCAATTAGAAGTATTGCATAAAAATATTTTAAGTTTTGAAATATTTATTTTTTTGCATTAAAAATGATTTGAAACGGTTTCTAAATCTTTGATTGTCTTTCAATCATTGATGTGCTGAATTGTATGGAAATTACTGAGCCAAATGAGGAAAGAGCAGAATACAATTGGAAAAATATATCTACAGACTCACATGCAAAACTTAATAACAGTAAAGCTCCTGGGCATGACACTAAACTGCATCTGGCAACAAGACCTATGATTAGGAGGTTGTGAGGAGCATGGAACCACCTCTTAATTACTGTTGTTCCCAGGTCCACCCTGACCAGGTGTGGTAGCATCTGTTGGGGTCCCAGCTATGGGCAAATAGTTAACCCCCAAACTGGGGTCATAACACTATGAAAGTATAGAAATACACTTTTATAGAATGATATACATAAAAATAAATTTTTATAGAAGCATATACATTTTTTAAGGAAAAACAATTATTGCCATAATACATTTTTAAAGGAAAAAAAAATTATTGCCATAATACATTTTTAAAGGAAAAAAAAATTATTGCCATAATACATTTTTAAAGGAAAAAAAATTATTGCCATAATACATTTTTAAAGGAAAAAAAAATTATTGCCATAATACATTTTTAAAGGAAAAAAAAAATTATTGCCATAATACATTTTTAAAGGAAAAAAAAATTATTGCCATAATACATTTTTAAAGGAAAAAAAAATATTGCCATAATACATTTTTAAAGGAAAAAAAAAATTATTGCCATAATACATTTTTAAAGGAAAAAAAAATTATTGCCATAATACATTTTTAAAGGAAAAAAAAATTATTGCCATAATACATTTTTAAAGGAAAAAAAAAATTATTGCCATAATACATTTTTAAAGGAAAAAAAAATTATTGCCATAATACATTTTTAAAGGAAAAAAAATTATTGCCATAATACATTTTTAAAGGAAAAAAAAAAATTATTGCCATAATACATTTTTAAAGGAAAAAAAAATTATTGCCATAATACATTTTTAAAGGGAAAAAAAAATTATTGCCATAATACATTTTTAAAGGAAAAATAAATTATTACCAGCAATACATTTTTGAATACAATACTAGAAGACATCTTCAGTTTTCTAAAATAAAAAAATAAATTTTCATCAAAATCTGACTAAATCAACCTTCTCACTATAACCCAACATTAAAAAAATAGCTTAAAACCTCATCATTTTGGCATTAAATAACCCACAGAGGTTGATATGCTGTTAAATAAAGCTCTAACTAATAACAGTAAAGATTTAATAGGCATTTTTTCAGATATGATCCTGCTAGGCATAAAGTGAAGGACCAGTTCTTTTAATCATATTAAGTAGTAACTTGATCATCTCAGTTACTATATATTAATATAATAATTGGAAAAATGTATTTAAAAACTCATACATGAAAACTGAAGGACTTAAAATATGCAGTTGTTTATAAGGGCATAGATAAATTATTATCTTTATTAAAATCTTTAACAAAAAATGAAGGATCGGTTTTCCATTAGTATTATATAAGAATTGATCCGTCAATTATAGTATATTCATATTATCATTAGAGAAAATATATCTAAAGACACACATGAAAAAAACAGTAAGGGCTTTAGAAAATATTGGTATAATCTTTGATGGCAGAGATAAATTGGTGTCGTTAATTAATTCTGACATTTATAAACAATTTCTTATTTCATTTTTGAACATTTTTCTCAGTTGCATTTAAGAAGAAATCATTTTTAATCAGAATGCGAAATTGGCAATATATCTATGCTTTTTGTCTTTTCTCAGTCTTTTAGGGAAAAAGTTTCAGTTCTTTGAAAGAAATTTGTTTTTGATGTGGACTGTAGAGAATAACAAATGTATAGAAAGGAATTTAAGTTAATCTCACTTGCATTTAAATAAACAAATGTATGAAGCTTTATTCCCTACACAATCTAACAGTTCATGCCAGCAGCCTTGAAGTTTGCCCCTTGTGATTGGTGCCACGCTGTGGTCCACTCTCTCTGGGTCGACCACTCAGGACAGGGACTGGTTTTTATGCATTGTTTGCACGAAAATTCATCAGAATTTCATTGCTTCTTCATCTTGGAAAGTCCACAGTGTCCCTGTTGGGTATGATTAGTCCGTAGCGAGTGGAAAATCTTCTACCACATTGTTTCTTAAGTTTGGCATGAGTTATTTCTTCACTACCATGTCACCTTCATGAAAGTAAAATTTCTTGGCTTTCGTTTTTAAGAAATTTTATACACTTTGGTACGGTTTTATACTCGTTGGCATATAAGATCGTTCCTTAAATTTTTCTACAAAATGGCTCAAAAGTTTTCTCAAGGTTTTTATGCAAAGTATGTGCATTGTGGTGCAGTGGATATCGGCTCGGAACAAGAAATCGGGGAGCCGAGTTCAAATTTCAGTTGAATTCATTGCATTCATTTACACGCAAATACCCTTGAGAAAGATATTAATCCATCTCTTCCTTCCAGTTATGGGTTAAATAACAGGACAGATTGGGTTCTATAGCCTTGGCTGGCAACCAGTCTACCATAGAAAGCAATGGCAACCTACTGCTGGATAATCTTCTGCCCAGTCAGTCATGTCTCTTTTGAGACATGATCGCCCAAGCATGTTTCACGTATAGCACTTAACTGACTGGCTGAATATAATCATTGAAAACATGATTAAAGCTTCTGCTGGGCATAAAGTGGGGTTCGATTTTTTATTGTTATGAAGTAATAAACTGATCCCCCACTAATTAGTACTTAATAATATAATACATCTCTTCCTCCTCTAGCTATGAGTCAAATAATAGAATAGATTGATTTCTATAGCCTTGGTCAACAACCAGTCTATTGCAGAAAGCAATGGCAACCTACTGTGGGATAATCTTCTGCCTAGTCAGTCATGTCTCTTTCAAGAAATGATCGCCCAAGCATGTTTCACATATGGCACTTAACTGACTGGTCTGATACCACAAAATATAAGTATTTTTACTTTGCTTAATTTTATAGCACAGTAATTGTAAAGGATGGTGGGTCTTATATTTCACCAAATATGGCAATCATAAGAGCTTCTATATGCTTTAATGTTTTGTTTATCTTTGCAGGATTAAAGTCAAACATAGACATATAATTGCAGGCATTCATGATCAAAAACGTTGTACAATCTTGCTTCCAATATCATGTTGACTTTTAATTTTCCTATACCCTCTTTCAAGTTTTAAACATTTTTGAAGATATGATTTGAAAAAAAAATACTTTTAAAATCTAAGAATGTATTTTTAATTTTAAAATTCTTCATACATAATTTGTACAGAAATAGACACTTTGAAAAAAGAAATGATTTGCTCTTTTAAAATGATTTAGAAGTGAAACATGTATTTGTGTAAAATGTGGTTGGTAGACTTAAAGCTTCAAAAATTTCCCTTTTCTTTCTTAAGCCTTAATAAAATAAAAATTACCAAAAAATTCAGTTTGACTTTTGCAAATGACATCATCATGAGCGATTTGAAATTGATTCCAGCAAATAAGGGAAAGATGTAATTAGCCAAAGACAGTTCCATATATATATATATATATAGGAACCTGTCATATGCGACCACTCCTATTGCCATCAAAAACTGGTCGCTCACTAAAGGCTCATAATCATGACCTATTTATGCCAGGAAAGTATATTCCACTCACCAAAATGTACATATTAGAATTTTACTATTTAATCTGGTAATAAATAAATGAGAACATAAGAAAATGGGCGAAATTAAAAAAAATTTATTCAGCATCATTCATTTTAAAATTTTAAAAACGTATTTACGATGGTCAACAAGAAACCAGTCATCACAGAAAGCAATGGTAACCTAGTGCGGGATAATCTTCTGCCCAGTCAGTCATGTCTCTTTCGAGACATGATCGCCCAAGCGTGTATCACGTATGGCACTTAACTGACTGACTGAATATAATAGTTGGAAACCTGATTAAGGCTTCTATTGGCATAAAGTGGGGGATCAGTTCTCTATTGTTATGAAGTAATAAACTGATCCTGCACTAATTTTATTTAAAGTAATAATGTAATATAATCTATCACTTCTTCCTTCAGCTATGAGTTAAAAGGCAGGACAGATTGGGTTCTATATAGTAATGGCTGGCGACCAGTCTACCGCAGAAAGCAATGGCAACCTAGTGCGGGATAATCTTCTGCCCAGTCAGTCATGTCTCTTTCGAGACATGATCGCCCAAGCGTGTATCACCTATGGCACTTAACTGACTGACTTAGTGGGAGCATCGTGATGAGAGTCCTAACGTATCAGATTAATGCACTTGCGTACTGAGCTCGATTCCTCAGGAAATACTCTCTAGTTGTAATTTCGTAGTAGAAAATATTTTTTGGTATATATATATAAGAACCTGTCGTATGCGACCACCCATATTGCCATCAAAAAGTGGTCGCTCACTAAAGGCTCATAAACATGACCTATTTATGCCCGGAACGTATATTCCACTCATCAAAATGTATATGTTAGAATTTTACCAGGAATCTGGTAAGAAATAAATAAGAACATAAGAAAATGACCTAAAGAAATTTATTCTGCATAATTCATTTTAAAATTTTATAAAAAATGATCAACAAGAGACCAAAATATTTATTCACAAAAAAATATTTATTAAGTAGACTTAAAAAAAAACAGTACACGGTTTCAGTTTTTTTCTTAGAAGTGAGTGATAGCAAAAGAAAATCTGTGATGATACATGAAAAAAAAACATGCAAAAAACTGACAGGATTGTGAGTGGGTGTAGAGAGATAGACATAATCAGATAGAAATAGAGTAGATAGATACACGAAAAATTAAAGGATCAAAAGAGATAGACATTAGAGGAAGGGACATAATTATGATTTTCCCAATCCCTGAATTTGTCCAAGTCAGTATAGAGACTGTGATGAATCCCTTGAACAAGTCAAATGCAATACATGTTGTACAAAACAGCCGGGAGTGAACTCAAGCAATGTACATTTCAACAAGAAATAAAAGTTTGATACAACACTACAATAAGATAACAATGAGGAAGGGTTCCTGACTTAGATCAAAGCAAAATGAAATAGATTACTCATTTAGTTTCTCTTAATTTAGAAGTTAGTGGTGTATGACTAAAATGGATTTTTTTTTATAAAGTGGTCTCTTGATTAGTGATTTTCACTTGCTGATGTTAGTCTGCTGTTTTCTGGAGGTGGTCACTCAGTAAGGGTCAGTTAACATGAGCAAATCTTCTGTGTTTTGTAAAACAGTTAACAACAACAGATGGTCGGTAGCAAGGCAGGATCCACTATATATACATATATATATATAAGCATGCAGTGTGGGCATAAAAAAATCCAAAGGAGTATCCTGTACATACAGTGGTAGGATAACTCTCTAAGAGACCTCTAAACATATATGCATATAAATACATATAGAGCAAATATAAGAAAAATTAAGGCAGACATGTTATTTCATGGTAAATCGGAATTTCAGGCGAACCATCATCAGCTTCCATCTTTAATTTAACAAAAGATTCATGTAAAATCCTTTGTAAAATGAAGACGGAAGCTGATGATGGTTCGCCTGAAATAGGCCTACACTTCCGATTTACCATGAAATAATGTGTCTGCCTTAATTTTTCTTATATATATGTCAATAGCATGCCTTGGATTTTCATGCTCTTTTTAATCATCAGGTGCATATTATAATAAGCACTTGATGTTTTCATAATGAATGAAAGTTCGAGTGCTATCGATGTAGGATAATATATTTATTAACATACTTTATAGTTTTATTATATTATATTGAGCAATGTTTTATTAACATCAGAAATATATGCATTGTTTAGACTGCTCTCCTCATCTTCATTGCCATATTTATGATGTTTCAGGCATTGTACACGCTGGCATTCTTCAGCTGCTAGGAATTTTAAACCAAACCCTTTATTTCAATTACTGGGGTATATCATTTTCATTCCCGGTGCAATGCCACTTCCGCATGTCATCTAGTTACGACCCTTTATCTTGACTCTCTGAGTTATTTGCTCACCACTGTTATCGCCAAGTATTGAACTCACAACGAATTGAGTCAAGTCACTGGAACTAACCAACACTGATATTCACTGAACCATGTGTCCTTGAGGACATGGAATGTGAATGATATACCCCAGTGATTTCTTGGCACCTGAAGAACACCAGAGCATACAATGGCTGAAATCTCGTAAATATGGCAATAAGGATGAATACAAGAGTCTGAACATGTAAATAATGTAAATACTACCTTATTTCAGAAGTATATATAGATATATATATATAAGGAGTCATTGAGGACAACACATAGCAGCAACAGCCAATTTCATGCAATCTTCCTGAAGCATGAAACAGATTGTTGGCATTGGGTGTTGATGTTTGTCTACTTTTAAATTTACATTATTTACATAAATATGCTCTATCCCCGATACTGAGCACTTTAATTCATAAATATAACATATCTCAAAACTATACTTTTATTTTATATATATATATATATTTATTTGTATATTTTATATATATATATTTTTTTTTGTATATTTTGTATATTTTATATATATATATATATATATATATATATATATATATATACATAGTGATGATCCACGTATGCTGTTTAATAAAATTTTGTTTCTGATGAAAGGCCGAGGATGGTCTGAAATAACAAATATAATAATAGAAATAAATAAACACTGTCAGAAAAATACATTTTTAAACTTACAACTTTTTAGTAGTTTTTCCTATATATATATATATATATATATATATATATATATATATATATATACATACAGCATATAAGTTACATCAATGATAATCCAAATCAAAAACAGACAACTACATCTGCTGTTAAAAATAAACTAGATTGGCTGTTAGGTCTCATCATTTTACAGTTAAAATTGCTAGATGTTACAGCAAGTTTTATGCTAAGTTTCTTCTCTCACACTTCTTGCTTGTAGAACTCACTTTCAGTTTGTTGCTTTCTAGTCAACTTTGATCTTCAAAACATTAAATATCAGTCATTATCTTTGATCTCTTTAATTTCTTCTTTTATTGTTCTCTCTCCTTAATAATGTTTTTCTTTTTGTCATGTTCTTTCACACTCAGTAACCCCTTGTGTCCTAGTGGCTTTTATTATCTTGCTTGGTGTAAAATGATTAAAAAACAAAAATGCTAAAAGTACCTCTTATTGATCAAGGCAAGCACCCTTTTCTCTTTAGGTGAATTACAACATGTTTTCTTTAAGTAGGTAGTTGAACTTTGCTTTAGCATGGTTTCCTTAATTTCCCCAAAATGGCTCAAAGCTATCTCTAAGGCATTGTCCACAATGTTGAGTTATCTAGTAGACGTCAGCTTATTGTGATGCCATAGAATAAAATTATTTGCACCTTGATTAATTCTATAACCCTGTAAATGACGGTGGACCTTAAATCGTATCAGATATAATAATTATGTTTTAATGTAGGTACCTCAAAAAATTTACTAAAAATAAAGATACATAACCCAAAAGGTAATAAAAACAAAATTTCCCAATCAGAATGTTTTTGCTATTATTAAGAGAAAGGAACACATGATTTGTTTCATGCCAAAACTTTTTTTTTTTACCTGTTTTAAGAGTCTTTTTGTAATGAAAGATAAATTGATTTGGAAATTATTGCAAAAATCAGATAATTGTCAGGTTTTAATGAAACTTTGAGGACTTATTCAAAAATTAATGAAATTATTTTTTAAATGTCTGTTTTTTTTTATTTTGTTTTTTAGAAAATCTTTATAATTTTTTTTTAACCCTTCCCAACATTGAAAAAATTTTACAAAATTTTGAGAAATTCCATTTTGTATCATTTAATGTTTACACTTATAAGTCATTGGAGTATTTAAATCATTAAATGTTTTTGTCAAATAGTATGCACAGTTACGGAAAATCTGTGAAGTAAAATTAAGAATGCAATAAAACTAAGGCATTATTTAATTTGAAGAGCTTTTAATTGCTTTTGTTAATAAAATATTTTATGAACACTATTGTCAAAAAAAAACATTTTTGGTCAATAATAAATTTTCTAAACTGTTTTCATTTTTTAAATATTTTAATTATAACAATTTATAAATTTATAAATCTTGTATTAATTTGTAGTGGCTAATTGATACTGTTATTAAATTAAAACTGTATTTACTAATCATGAACAAGAAAAGTTCATGACAATTCAATGATCGCCAGTATTTAAAAAGAAAATATTTTTTGGTGCATATAAGTGGGTTTTTTGTAAATACGTATGAATATTCATTCATGATGTTGTCAGAAAATAAGAGAGGTACCTAAAGGAGAGTAATTAATTCATCTCTTCCCTCCACTTATGGCTTAAATAATAAGACAGAATGGGTTCTATAGCTTTGGCTGGCAACCAGTCTACCACAGAAATCAACGGTAACCTACTGTGGGATAATCTTCTGCTCAGTCAGTCATGTCTCTTTCGAGACATGACCACCCAAAGCATGTATCATATATGTCACTTGACTGACCTAAAGTGAATTGAAAAGTTTTGGTAATTTTCTGACATTTTCTCAATATGGATCTTTGTAAGTAAGGCTATGGAAGCTATAAGATTCAATAAAATATTAGAATACTTAGGAGAGATTGGGTTCTATAGCCTTGGCTGGCAACCACTCTACCACAGAAAGGAATGGCAACCTACTGTGGGATAATCTTCTGCGCAGTCAGTCATGTCTCTTTCGAGACATGATCACCCAAAGCGTGTATCATGTATAGTGCTTGACTAACCTAAAGTGAATTTAAAATGTTTTGGTAATTTTCTATAACTTTCTCAATACGGATCTTTGTAAGTAAGGCTATAAAGCTATAAAATTCAATAAAATATTAGAATACTTAAAATATTTCAAAAATTTTAAGTTTACTGGATAGTTAAAAAAAATACATAAAGCAAACGTCCAAATTCTATCCTTACTTAAATTTCCTTAACATCAGGCTGTTAATAAATCACTTAACATGTCTAAAAACACCTCTTCATGTTAAAAAGGATGATTTTCTGCAATATTTAAAGTAAAATTAATAGTTGTTTTAATTCAGATTAATTAAGCTTTAAATCCAGTAATTTTTCTCAAATAATGTTCCAGAAAAAAGTATTTTATTTTCGAAAGCTTTTTAATAAAAAAAAATTGTTGCCAGACCTGTCAATATGAATGAATTTATAGATTTTACTGATTAGTAGAAAAAAATTTCAATGAATTTAAATTCAGTTTGAAATATAGCAAAATGTTTCGCTTATTGGAAATAATAAATTTAATTAATTAGCTTGGTATTGAAACTAAGATTAATGCTTCAAGAAAGATTTTTCATTTTTTAAAAATTCATTTGGTATCTTTTTTTTGACGAGGGTACCCGTGTTAAGGATGTGCATTGTGGTGCAGTGAGTATCGGCTCGGAATGAGAAATCTGGGACCCACTTTCAAATTCCAGTTGAATTCTTAAATTCATTTACACGCAAATACCCTTGGGAAAGGTATTAATCTGTCTCTTCCCTCGAATTATGGGTTAAATAATAGGACCGTTTAGGTTCTATAGCCTTGGCTGGCAATCAGTCTACCACAGAAAACAATGGCAACATGCTGCAGGATAATCGTCTGACCAGTCAGTCATGTCTCTCTCAAGATATGATCGCCTAAGCGTGTATCATGTATGGCACTAAACTGACTGTTAAAATGTTTTCTTTTTCTTTGTTTTGTTTGTTTGTGATACAATATTCATAGGTAAGCACATACAATTGCTGAAATTAATGGCAAAAAGTGCTTTGTACAAACTTGCCAGTTATATTGGCATGCAATTTTCTTGAGCAATGCTCCTACCATCTTGGTCAGTGAAGGTCTGATATACAAACAGAATTATTCAATCTCTTTATTCTTCTCCTCGTGTATTTGTTCTTGAAGCACATCACTTATTTGTTATTGCTCTGAGTAGTAGCAGAAAGTAGATGAAGTATTTTTCCACATTTTGTGACTTCAGACATTATGTGAGTGCAAAGAATGTTACTGTAACAAATGATAACAACAGACATTGACATTCAAGTTAATGTAAAAACCATGTCGTTGATCCAAAGCCATTTCTTAACAATAACAAAATATAAACAAATTGTGGTTATTTTCAACAAAAACCGTTGTGGAAGATGAGATATAAACTAGCAAATGTGTGTTATATGCTTATAAGACGGGGTGCTGAAAAGTTCTTCATTTAAACTCTATATACCTTCTGAAGTGTTCTAACAGGAGATGGAAAATGTGACTTAGAGAGCCAAAGACGAATTGGCATTGTGAAGGATGCATTCCAGATGCTGAGTAAAGTACTAAGACCCAGGAAACTGTCACTAGAAACAAAGAAGAGAGTACTAGACTGCTATGTGATGTCAGTTCTTCAATATGGCAGTGAATGTTGGACAATATCATCGAAGATGAAGGAAAAACTTGAAGCAGCGGAAATGTGGTTCTACAGAAGGATGCTGCGGATATCATGGACTGAGCATGAAGTGTTGGAAAAAATGGCAACGAAAAGAAAATTAATGGTGAGCATCAGGAAGAGACAACTGAAGTTCTTCGGACATGCAATGAGGAAAGAAGGCTTGGAGAACCTTATACTAACAGGCCAGATAGAGGAAAACAGAGACGGGAAAGCAGCGGATAACATATTTGAAGGGCTTGAACAGGTGGATTACAGAACGGGGGTTGCGTGGTGTAACAAAAGAAAACGTACTACCAGGGATAGGGAAAGCCATGATCGCCTACATCATGAAAGGACAGGGCACATAGAAGAAGAAAAAGATACCTCCTCCCCCAAACAAAAAAGAATCTGATGTTTAGTTAGTTGGTTAGATTTCACCACCCCCATCAAATGATATGTATGAGTCTTGTCGCACTCCAGATCTGTACTAAGCAGTTTAGGCCTCGTACATGGAGAGTTCAAAATATATGATAATATAAATAAAATAGTAATAACACTGACAATAACTGATAGACATAAAATGCTGTTATTCAACATATCTCAAGACAAACAAAATTTCTACCAATAAAGTGCTTGATAGTAACCGTGAGCAATAATTAGTGAATCAAGAATTAATATTTTTTTTTTTTTAATCATATCACCCTGAGCAAGGTGGTAACACCACTGATGAGCAAGGGGCTACGTAAGAGTGAAAAGATTGGAAAAGAGAAAGCCGGAAACTACATCCTAAACAGAAAACAAGGGATGAGCCTCTTCACCTGTTCAATAGACGCGGGTGGAGTGTAAACCGGGCGATAGTTTAGTCTATCTACTCCAATTGGAAAAAAAAAAAAGAAAAGAGTGAAAAGATTGGAAAAGACATTCATAATACTTATATTGGGATTTAATTCAATCATGTTTTGCTTTAGATTTTAGATGATGTGTGTGATTTTAACATTCTTCCACATGCCATGTCCCTTCAGGACATGGGCAGTAGTGATTCTCCACATTTTCCTGTTTGACTTTTTCAAAAATTTCTCCTAATCCCTGTTCTATCAACCATGTACAGAATCTCATTAGGTAGGTTATTTGCTACTTTCATATGTTCCTCTTGCTTTTAACATGTCTTGGGAGTGTTAAGTTCTCTAAGCCCTCTTTGTTTATAATGTGCCTTAGAAATTTCAATTGTCTCTTTCGAAATATAAATATCCATTTTTTTTAAATATTTTCTTTAACACTTGCATGTTACTCACATGTTCAGTCGATGGTATTTTCAATATTCTTCTGTAGAATCTCATTTCTATTACCTCAAGTTTCTTCTTCATTCGTGAAGAGATTGTCCAGTATTCATGTCTATATAAGAGGTCTAATATTACGTGACAATCCAGTAATCATTTCTTTGTTTTCAATAAAATTTTCCTCTTTCTTAATACTTTGTTTAACTTTTGTTAGACATATTTCACTATTCAAATGTACCTTCAGATATCAGTGTCACATTTTTAATCCTCTGTTTTATTATCATCATTCCTGTTATGTGAATTTTTAGGGTCACTTCACAGCTGAGCACTTGACCAGCTCCCTCTACATATCTGGGTGGAAAACTAGAGAAGTATAGTATTCAACTTGCTCCCCCACTGGAGCGAGATGTGACACAAGGTCTTTTTTTAAGGTGGGGACTCGACCGCTTACCGACGGCAAAAATTCCCCAGTCCCCTCAACCGCTGGTTGAGCTAGCCTCGGTGACAAGCACCTGGTCTGCCCCTCTGCTGCAATGGGGTAGTGCAGCCGCGGAACACTGTTCCCCGGGACCAGGCATCTATTTAGTGTAATTTTTCTCAGTTGCAGCCCTGCCCTCGCAGACAGTCACAACTGAGCCACACTCTGTCCTCGAGGGCAGAGATGCAACTGAGAGATGATTAGGATCCCCACCTGATTTACATTAGGTAAGTATTCATTCATGTGTAGCATTTCTTGGGTAAGTACACCAGGCAGAACATAGTGCTCTATGTCAAATCCTACCCAATACCCCTCCCATCCCACCACACTTAGATATGTAGCTGTTGGTTCCATTAATTTGGCTATTAGCTTCAGTCTAGTAAGCTCCATGTTCAGTAATGCCATGTCATCACTGGCTGCAGGCATAGCTACATAACCAAGTCTACCTCATTATGTTAAATGGCCATTGAGCCTACAAGAAATAATTAACAAATCTAAAATAACTTTCTTTTAGGTATATAGCATAGAAAGTTTTTGTTACAAAATAATTCTTTGTTGTTTTTTTTTTAGTGTTGATCATAGCTTCAGCATTTACAGAGCTTTATTCATCTTTTTCTACTTTGAGTCTAACCATCAGTCATATTTCTCTATAAAATAAAATAAAAAAAAACAACATAGAAACTCATATTGGGAATTAAGACAAGTTTAGGAAGATCTATTCACCTGATCAATATGATATCCTTTTGGCTTTTACCAGTAGATGTAGTTGTCTGTTTATGAGATGGTCTATCGTTAATGTAACTTTCATATGTTGCAATCCTCTAGGCTTCTTTCAAAAGTTGAACTCTTCATTCCACAGAGGTTTTGCTTTGCCATGTGAAGCAATTCCAAGCAATGTATCCCTTTAGATTCTGCTCCTCTCCTGTTCTTTGATTCTTCTGTGTTGAGAATGCCATGCCTCTCCGGTGTGTTCCAAAACTAACTTCCATGTCATTAATTATGGGGCAAAAAGTAAACCCTGGAGATTTTACTTGCATTCAACTTGCCATCATCTATTGGGCAATGCTCATTCGGATTTAATAATACTGACAAAAAATGTAGCTGCATTTATTTCCTCAGACATTTGACTTGAAAAAAAAATGTTTTAAAAATACCATGAAGTCATTTTTCATCAAATCTGGAATAAATGTAGGAAATAAGGAAGCTTAGCAGTTGAAAGTGGACACTATTTCCACCTGTAACAGAATGCACAACACTCGACTTTAGAATTGCTTTTTTTTTTTTTAATGGTTAGCATATCCCCACGAGTGGAGGATTGGTATTTTTATCAGTAGTATATATTAGCACAAAAAGGTTAATTGGTAAACTGACTTCAAGTTCTGGCTTAATCTGTTGCATTCACTTTTCCTAAACCACACCACCACCAAATCTATAGATTAAATAGCAGAAGACAAAATTTTCTACTCTAGAAGAAGAAAGACGCTGAATTCAAAGCCATGAGAAATCACTCTTATTTTACTCAAGTTGTGGTGCAGTGGATATCGACATGGAACAACGAATGAAGGAACCAATTTCGAATTCCAGTTGAATTCCTTGCATTCACTTACGTACAAATACCTTTGGAAAAGTATTAATCCATCTCTTCCCTCCAGTTATGGGTTAAATAATAGGACAGATTGGATTCTATAGCCTTGGTCAGCAACCAGTCTACCACAGAAAGCAATGGCAACCTACTGCAGGATAATCATCTGCCCAGTAAGTCATGTCTTTTTCGAGTCATGATCGCCCAAAGCGTGTATCATGTATGGCACTTAACTGCTGAAAGACAATTCACAGATAATAAGGAGTAGAGTCGTGACGTTCTATAGAGATCTTTTCTTCTGTGTGCTGTGTCCCTTCAAAGTATGAGTGATCATGGTTCTCCACAATTTCCTGTTTTTTGTAGTTCTTGATATAGGTTTGCCTTTTCTCCCTGTCCCTGTTCTGCTATTCATTTAATTTCCTTGAGTAAGTTAATCTCTGCTTTTCTCTGTCCATTTTGCCTTCACTATATCCTGTAAGTGTTAAATTCCTTGAGCTCGCTTTCCTCATTATTTGTCTAACAAATTTCAATATTGCTTGTGTGTTCAGTCCTTGGTATTTGCAGAATTCTTCTGTCATACCACATTTCTGTTGCCTCAAGTTTCTTCATCTTTGAGGAAATTGTCTAGCAAGCACTGTCATGTCGGGAAAATTGATATTACATCATCAGTTCATCATGGCATCAAAAATACAAGTGCACTAACAATTTTTGGTTTATCTTTCTCACTTTTAATAACATACACGCAAATTTTATATTTCAGTTGCAATTTTTCATTTAAGCAGGCTTTACTGAAAACCTCAAGCCAGGTATATATATTTGTGTGTGTGTGTTCTGGTGCGGTGGATATTGGCTGGGAGCGAGAAATTGGAGAGTGGAGTTTGAATTCCAGTTAAATTTGTTGCATTCACTTACACACAAATAACCTTAGGAAAGGTTTTAATCAGTTGCTTCTCTCTTGGACTTTGAGTTAAATAGCAGAACAGATTAAGTTCTATAGCCTTGGTTGGCAATCAATCTACTGCAAAAAGTAATACAACCTACTGCAGGAAAATTTTCTGCCCAGTTAGTCATGTCTCTTTTGAGACATGATCGCCCACGGAACTTAACATGTATGGCACTTAACTGATATATATATATATATATATATATATATATATATATATAATAATAATCGATAGCCATTATCTCAAACACTCATTATATATATATATATATATATATTTATATATATATGAGTGTTCCAGATAATGACTATTGATTATTATTAAGATAGATTAAATAAATTCAAATATAAATTACTTTCAGAAAAATATTACTTTTGTCATTCATATTATAACAAAATGTGTTATGACTCCTGGACACTTACAAAACATTTTATACATTTAAAAAACTGTATTCGGTCTTTGATTTTTACAAAAAAGAAAGATGCTGAAGAACTTTATCACATACAACATGAGAGAAGAAGAATATGAAACCAAAATGAATAATAATCATAAAATTATTTACATGCAGACGATTGTCCTCATCTTTGTTGTTATTATCACACAATTTTTGGCATTGTGTTCTCCAATCTTCCAGTGTCAGTCTATCCATGAAAATGTCTAAGTGAATCCGTTATTTAATCACCAGGGATAGATTGTTCTCGTTCTGCTTTCTACTTGCAGAGATACTTTGTGTTCTTACTTAGAACTTGGTTGTATTGCTTGCCCTCTATCCAGAGAGTCTAAGTCTGTACCACCTGGCCCAGGGTTTGAACTCACAATTGCTATGTCACAAAATTCATGAACTAACACTTTAATAAATTAGCATATTGTCCTAGAATGAAAAAAAAAAAATCTTCCACTCTAGAGTAAATAAATGGTTCACTTCAAAATTTCCTCAAGGTTACCCAACGTCAACAGAAATCTAATGAAACCTGTTGACTACAATGAATGGAACATTGTGAAAATAACAATGATGGGGACAATATTTTGCTTAAAAGTTATGATAGCTCTTCATCCCAGAAAATCAGACAATAATAATTATAAATTGTATTCTAAATGTGGCAATTTTTCTGAGCCTTTTTAGCGTCATAGGAGACGTGTCCATAATTAAGTTAAGATGTTTTCTTATGTTTATGATCCAGGAAAATTAATTTGAAAAAATTTAATGAGAGAAACAGAAATGGCTTAAAATAGTTACTATGGCTACAAGTTATGCCTCATTTCTGTATCATTTCTGTATCATTTCTGTACGATGTAATATTTATTTCTCGTCCCTTTTGCCATATGTGGTTGGGTGCTCCTGCTATTCATTTCGAGTTTCTTGACAAAATCCAAAGAAGAATCTGCAATGTAATAGATCTTGACCTGGCATCTTAGCATCTTCACTTCAATCACTTTCTCACTAATGTGACATGGCTTCCCTCTGTCTTTTCTACAAATATTTTCATGGCAACTGCTCTGATAAGCTTTTTCCCCTGGTGCCCTGATCACATGGATTTAAGCATGCTACTAGATTGGCATCTTGGTCCCACCTTTTTACTGTTGAAATAGTTAAATGTAACTGCCACTTCTGTTCAAACAGCTTTTCTCGCACTTCCTGCCTATGAAACCCTCTTCCGTTTACTTACTCCCCTTACAGCTACACTCTCCAAAAATTTAAATGCAACATTAATTGCGATTTTCTATCTTTTTGAATCTTGTTCATGTTTTAAACTTTCCTCAATACCCACTGTATCTAGTCTTTTCTTTCACTGTAACCCCATACGAACTAGTTGCAGTTTCACCTTGCTTGGGGTGATATGATTAAAAAATAAACAACTATGGACAGTAACCAAGAGAGTTGGACTGGAATTATTTGTACAAGTTTTTTAATTGTAAAACAGATGCATTGAAAGCTGTTAATAGTGGATTTATTTGGGCATTTCTTTTAATTGGCCTTTTCTGTAAATTTGTTTAAAATTTATATTTTTTTTATTTCTAAAAATAAAATTTCTAGCTTTGATTTAAAAAAATATTCAGTCCAAATGTAATTAAAAGTGAAAGCATTAATTTTAATTCTTTATTTGTGAAATCTTTTTTCCCCACTCGATATGATGTCTATGAAGATTTATGTATAAACAGGTATAAATATTTTCTGTTAGTATTAAGTTTATTTTTATCATTTTATTTTTCAAATTTCTTTCTTGCTTTTACTTAAAATATTCACATGAAATAAACTTTGAGTAACAATTGAGATGATTAAAAATGAGTTGTATGTAGTTTTGTAAAACTTGAAAATCAGATTTCATGTCAACCAGACAATTAGTATTTGATGAAATAACAAGTGAAATTGGTTTTATTAGTGCATTTTTTGATTAAGTTTTCTATTTTTATTTTCATACTTTTTTTTTTTTTTTTTTCATGAAAATGTTTAACAAATTGTTTGTCTATTTTCTAATGTCTCTTCTTTATACCATTTGGAGCCCCCTCTTTTTTTTTTAACATGTTTAATTGGATTTTAAAATGTATTTTGTTCTCTTGTATATTTTACCGTGATTGCAAATTCCCTGCGGGCTTATTAGATCCAATTTTTCTATCTATTACTTTATTTTTTAATTCTTTACAATCATGTTTTGCATTTTGTACATTTAACATTCTTCTCACTATTATTAATAGCAGCAAGTAAGCTTAACTGCCTTAATATTCAAGTCATTATATATATATAATGATGCTTCATGTTTATTTACCAATATGTTTGTTAGTATAAAATTTAGTGATTAAACTATTTCTGCAATTATATACATTTGCACACTTTTATTTGCTGTTGTACCTTTGTATTTGAATATAGATATATATACATCTGTGAAGATAGAACATATGATGGTTGGCCACTCATTGCAGAGGATGCCTGTCTGTCAGGGTGGTTAGCTAATCCCCATTGCAGACACCTGTTCAGGCACATTTGTGTTTGTTCAGCACTTACAGAGCCCATCTATCATTTGTACTGCAACTATGCTGAGCTGATCTTAGTTACGGCTTCTAGGAGAGAGATCATGCTTTAACATGATCAACTGTTTGAATTGCATGCTCAAACCCTTGGTCATGATGACTTGTGGCTTTGTGCTAGCACAAACATCAATGGCTTCCAATTTACTGAAAAGGCTTGGGTCAACCTGTGGTATGGTTTTCAGGATTTTGCAATGGTGCCATACACTGAGATTACCTCCTTTAGATAACATCAAGAAATCACCTTCCTAAAAAAATTTATATATATGTGTGTGTGTGTGTGTGTGTGTGTGTGTATATATATATATATATATATATATATATATTTATTATTGTCATCCGCAGACATGTTTGTATGGTCAATATCTGGTGTGTGTGTGGTGTGTGTGTGTGTATATATATATATATATATATATATATATATATATATATAGGCTTGTTGTGTGATGTTTGAAATTGGTTAGCTAGCTTGTTTTGCAATTTTATTTTTCATTGATCATCATGAGTGTTAATAAAAATATTTGTCTTTTTATGGCAGTTATGAAATTTTGTACCACAAAAAAAAATTATATATATATATATATATATATAGAGAGAGAGAGAGAGAGAGATGGTTGGTCGTTCTGAAGATTTAAAATAAGTTTTGGGCTGAACTGACTTCCTAAAATTTAACTTAATGATCAAAATGATCAAAATTTAACTAAATGATTTTGTGAGAGGAAAGGCATTTTGGTCTAGTTAAGGACTTTCTAGCATCTCTTAGTGTATATGGCTAATTAACTAATATATGTGTGTTTATTTATATATATATATATATATATATATAATCTTTGTCTACACAAATTAGCTGTGTAAAAATACATGCATGTGTATGGGTGTGTGTGTATATATATATATATATATATATATATATTCTCAGAGTTTTATGAATCCAGTATTTTTTTTTGTGTTTACATGTAACTATACATGTGTACATTATTTATCCACACACAAAAACACACAATATAAGTTGATAAATTCAGTATTAAATTTTATTTTCATTGTGGCTTTTCTTTATTTTTAATTTTATTCTTTGCTTCACCTTGTTTTTTGGGCTTTGATTTCCAAAACTATCAACAATTTCTGTTCTGTTTATAATTTGTTCTTTTCTTTTAAAGAAACATTCCCTTTAATTTTTTCCCCTCATTATTTTGTGATGATTTTTAATTAGACGTGCTCTTCATAAAAAAACAATCCAAAAAAGAAATTAAACAAAATCCTAAAATCTTACATAAGTCATTTTCTTATGTTTTTCATCTCTGTTTCTCGGATCGGAACCCTGTAACTTAGTCCCCGAAATAGCAAAACTGAAGAATTCTTTTTTATTGCTTCTCCTTGTACTTAATCTCTCTAAGATGCCAACAAGGATGCCATTATTTGATTTCCAAAACTTGATGTCAGTTACCTCTTATCAACATTAAATAAATATCTACATGCATTGGGTAGCTTTTTTAGATTTCAATCTTGTATAGTTTGTAAGAATTACATCAATTCTTGCCGACTTTGAGATGCTGTTTTGGGTGTTTAAAAATAAATAAAAAAATTTGGAAACAATAGAGTATTTCTGAAGAAGTCTTTTTTTATTTTCTTTTTAACTTTTTTCTTTTTAATGTTCTTGTTTTTTTGTTTTTTTTCATCATTATTATACACATCTTATATTTTTTCAGAGTTTATTCTTATTGTTATCACAATTATTCAAACTTTCAAATAGTTTTTTTACAGTTTACGTTATAATTATTAGTACTACTCAGCCTAGGATTTGCATTGTGGTGCAGTGGATATTGACTTGGAACGAGAAAGCAGAGAGCCGAGTTGGGATTTCAGTTGAATTCGCTGCATTCACTCACATGCAAATATCCTTGGGAAAGGTATTAATCTGTTGTTTCTCCCTTCAGCTATGGGTTAAATAGCAATCAGATTGAGTTCTATAGTCTTGGTTGGTAACTAGTCTACCTCAGAAAGTAATGGCAACCTACTGTGGAATAATCATCTGTCCAGTCAGTTATTTCACTTTTGAGACTTGATCGCGCAAGTGTGTGTCATGTATGGCACTTAACTGACTGAATCAGCATAGCACCCATGAAAAATGACAGTGTGACTTATTTGTAATGCATAGTGTCATTATTTATATTACTTATTAATATAATCAAATATATATTAAATCTAATCTAAACTTATTTATAAATGGAACTTTGTGTGTATGTGTGTCCATTACCTATAGATTCCGAAACGGCTGAGCCAATTTTCTTGAAAATTTACACAGTTGTACTATAAGCGTCTGCGAGTGTTCTTAGCTAGGTTTTGTGTCAAGGTACCCCCGATAAATATCGATAATCGAAAAAATCGGGTTATTGAAGGAGTGGTCCGATTTTAATCAAATTTGATATACACACAGACAAAGACGTAAGAAACGATATTCAGAAGTTTCGAGGTTGTAGTTCTTATAATAGTGCAGAAAATCAATTATATATATATATATATATATACATAAAAGACAAGATGTTTATGTGTGTCTGTTTATATATATATATATATATATATATATATAAAAGACGTTTGTGTGTGTCTATTTATATATATGTGTATGTATATATATATATATATATATATATATATATATAAAAGACAAGATGTTTGTATGTGTGTCTGTTTATCTGCCTGTATATCTGTATTTTTTTCAGCCGTTTTATTTTAGTTTTTTGCTTCAAGTTTGGCTCTAAGTAGGCATAATTGTAGTTCTTAGTCTCAGCCATGATACCATTTACTCAGAGGACTTATTTAGCCTTCAAAATTCAGTTTACGACGAAAAAAATTTATTTGATATCGATACCAGGAAATCAAAATTTGACTTACATCCATTCATTTTTCTTTCACTCTATGGTTTTGCTTTAACTGGAAACAACTATTGCTTTTTAGTCTTTCATGCCAACGTCCAAGGAGGCTGAGCTCCAGGACCATGGATTAGTTTTAAAGCTTTCATTACACCCGAGCAGCGCCAGGTTATACTGCTAGTATTTAATAATATAATATTCTTCTTCTTCATCGTGTACTGTGTTTTTTCAGGATGTAGGCAATTATTAACTTTTGCTCGCCTCTATTCCTTGTCAATGTGAACAAATTTTCTCTTTGTATCTCTCCTAAACCTCCCTCTGCTATTCACTTGCTCAAGCCCATTAAGTACATCTTTCCTTGCTTTCTCCTGTCTCACTTTCCCTCTATCCATCCTGTGAGTATTTGTTGTAATGCAATGTACCACCCTCCCTATCATCTTTGTGGACTGACTATATTAATAGTCATATATAGTGAGCACAAGAGATACCTGTGACTTGCTTTGGTAATTACTAGCCTGCCACCAGATTCCCTGTCTTGCCGTAGTGTATTCTCTTAAAATAAATCTCTCTTAAATCATCTGTGCACATGTTGCTGTTCTTTCACTCGAGTATCACCTTATCTGTTTGTAATCTCGTTAAAGGATATAATGCAATTAGATTTTTTGGGTATGACGGTAAACTCCATCCAGCATCAAGGCCTCTTATTATAAGTTTTTGAGGAGCATGAAACCACCTCTTAATTGCTGTTGTTCCCAGGTCCGCCCTGGCCTGGAGTGGTAGCACCTGTTAGGGTCCCAGCCATGGGAAAATAGTTAATCCCCAAACTGGGGTCAAAATACTATGAAAGTATAAAAATAGTTTTTATAGAAATATATACATAAAAATAAACTTTTATAGGAAAATATACATTTTTGAAGGAAAAATATTACCAACAATACTTTTTTGAAAAATAAAGAAATTATTACCATAACACATTTTTGAAGGAAAAAAAATTATTCTCAGCAAAACATTTTTGAATACAAAACTCAGACATTTTCAGTTTTCTAAAATAAAAAAGAATAAAAACAAAAAATTTTAATTAAAATCTGACTAAATCAATCTTCTCACTATAACCGAACATTAAAAAAAATTTTTAAACTGTTGTGGAGTAGTTTTCGCACTGAAGGTTATAATCGTGCTATGTTGGTTGCTAATTGACTTAACATACCCAAAATGTTAGGAACTTGGTAATCTTCCACTGTAAGCTGATTCCTTAGTATTCGGGTAACTGCCGACTAATATCAACTGTCTTAGTCCAACTAAGTCCAAACTGGAACTAACTAGTAGTTCTACTGAACTCCAATGGAACTCTCTAGAACTTTGAAGAACTTCCCAAGTTAACTTCCTGTTAATTCTTATTAATATAGGAGGGAGAGTCCATTATCTGTGCAATAGGTGTGTTTCACCATAACAGAGGGAGAGTCCATTATCTGAGCAATAGGTGTTTTTCACCATAACAAAAACCCAACCTTTTTGGCATTAAATAATCCACAGGGGTTGATATGCCATTAAACAAAAATCAAAATCAAACCCTCTTTTCTCATGTGTTCCAGAAACCTCAGCTCTCTCTTCCTGATACTAAGCATAAGTTTTCTTTTCATTTTGCTTCCTTTTCAACAGCCTTGGTCCATGGTATTCTTTTTGTAAAACATTCTTCTTTAAAACTACATTTTTGTTTCTTTATTACTACTAATAATAGTTGTTTGTTGACCATTTTGATAATTAAAAAAGGAATCTATGAAAAGCCATGATGACATGTGTCCTAAGAAACATTACATTTAAAAGAAACAATTTACATTCAAATATAATTTCACAAATGACGGTGAGCTGAAATATTCATAGGCTGATGACGAAGAAATGGTGCTAAAACTGTGAAACTTTGCATGCATTAATTTCAAGAACCTCCTGAATGCATTGCATGTCAAGAACCCTAAACAGTAAAACATGTTCTACTCGACTGCACTGACTTTACATATATCTGGCAATCCCTCTATAATGTTAACAACCTGAAAGATTTTTCGAAGAAATAAACTCTCATACTATTTTTACCTTCCTTAAAAAGATAAAACTATGCAACAAAATATAATCTAAATAAAGATCCGAAGATCAAAAATAGATCTGATACTCGCCAGGGGAAAAAATTTAAAAAGTAATACAAATTGAAAGCAATGGAAAAGTTTAAAAAGCAAGACATCTTCCGAAATTCTGTAAAAATAATATAACCTTACCCAAAATCATTTGTTATGACCTTAAATGTTCCCATAAGGATTGATAGGTCGTTAAATCTCGAAACAAACAAGCAAGCATTAATTTCAAATCTTTTCATTAATACCTCTACTTACAAAATGCTATACATAGAAAATTTTTAGGTTATGAAATGCCTCTTCAGAAAAATATTGCCTCTTGTTACAAAAGAAATTTGAGGATATAAAAGGCAGAAACTTTAAAATACATGCTGCTACTCGCAGCTCCCAGAGTCCATCAAACGTAAACATACTTGTAGCATCCTGTATCTTGGTTTGAAAGTGAGGCCTCAAATCTGCTCTGCCATTGGCTATCATCCAGCATCTTCCTGGCATCCCATTGGCTAGGAGGAACCTCTATGTGCATGTGTGTATACCCAGCATTCTCTTCGTTTTCCTGCCGGGCCATGAGAATCACCGAAGCCTAAGTTTATTCTCTACATTATGTACAACTCTCATTTTTATGTTTATTGTGCAGTAATATAATTCTATCATGTATTTGTTAAAGATTTTGATGCAATTTTTATAATTTATAAAAAAATTATGTCTGAATTTTGGGGGGCTTGGAAATGATTAGGGCATTTATAGGGTAAAAGGCGTTTCTACTTAACGTGAAAATTTTTTAAGAAACGACTTCCAGAATGAATTAATTTCGCAAGTAGAGGGACCACTAACTGCATTGTTTTTTCCATCTGACTGTTCAAAGAAGAATTCTAGTAAGTAACTTGCAGAGACGTCTCTTGAAAATAGACAGAATTTGGCATCGTGATGTTATCAAATACCTGCAGAAAAAGTGTTTAGCCCTCAAGAACATTCATGCTGACAGGGTTGCTTACATTTGGGGATGACACTCCAGCTACATCAACAGTGCAAAAGTGGGCAACCGAATTTATGACTGAAAGAGAGTGTTGAAGATGATCCAAGTTCTTGATGTCTTTCAACTGCTACCACCAAGGAAAGCATTGATGATGTTCACCACATGTTGATGAATGATGGGCAACTGAGGAAACTATTTCATAGATAAGAATTCAACTACAACTAAACATTCATATTTAAAATCCAGAATATATTTTTAATAGTTTTTTTTTTTTTTTTGGTCCTGGGTATGACAGTAAACTGCATCCGGCAGCAAGGCTTCTTATTAGAAGGTTGTGAGGAGCATGGAAATACCTTTTAATTGCTGCTGTTCCCAGGTTCACCCTAACCCAGAGTGGTAGCACATATTAGGGTACAGCTATGACCAAATATTTAACCCCGAAACTGGAGTCAAAACACCATGAAAGTATAAAAATAGACTTTTACAGAAATATATACATAAAAGTAGACTATCATAAAAAAAATATATACATTATCGAAGGAAAAAAAAGATTACCTTAACACATTTTGAAGGAAAAAAATTACCAACAATACATTTTTTACTACAAAACTAGAAGTCTTCAGTTTTCTAAAATAAAATAAAATAGAATTTTTTATCAAAATCTGATTAAATCAACCTTCTCACAATAACCAAACGTTAAGAAAAATAACTTAAAACCCTAGCTTTTTGGCATTAAATAACCCACAGAGGTTGATATGCTATTAAACAAAACTCGCTCCTTTTTATTTTGTGATTCTTATTTAATGTCTTCCTAGTTAGATATGGTCTTCATTGGTTGATCTGAATTTCAATGATCCAAAGAATTTCATTTTTCTGGTTTGTACATATAAATTCGTTTTTTTTTTTTTTTTCTGATCATATCCCAGCTGTTTGTAAAATGCCAAGTAGGACATTTTTTTTTAACCCATTCATATCTGTTTTTGCTTTTCTTCTGCTTGTTATTCTTTATGTTATTATTATGATTGTTTCTAAGTATAATGATCAGCGTTTGGTATCCAACTGATCCCTGGCGCTTCTTAGGACATTTTTCATTGACAAGTTATATTATTACTCAACTTGTTTGTATGACCATTATGCTTTTTGACTTAAGATCAGTGTATTATTTGTGCCCAATCCTCAGCCTTACTCAATTAAAAATCTATTATTCTTTCTGACCAAGAAACTTAATAATAATATTACATACGAAAAAATGGAGGAGGGGTAAAGATAGAAAGAAGTAAAAGTAAAAGTTAAGAAAACTGTTGTATCACTGAGGTGGTAGGATGATGTGTGCTGAATATCAGCAGCACAATATCTGTGATAATGGATATTAATACAAATAAGACAAACACCAGAAGAGAGAACAACAAATAGTAGAAGATAGAAGAGATTTAGTTGTTAGACGCAGAGAGCACAGTCCGACACCAATTGTCAATGAAACTCCGAAATCCCAGACTACTATTAATCTTTATTTTTATAGCTGCCTTGGTTCACAGACCATTTCTTTTTTTGAGAGTGCTGGAGGGATGTTAGCTGCTCTACAACAAAAACAAAAAGAAAACTAGGTGAAAAGGAAAAATACATACATACACACACACACACACGTACACATACATATCATTTTTTTTTAATCATCCACATACCAGCCTGTTTCGCTGTATCACAGCTCATCAGTGTGGCTAGATATCCACTTACCTCCAGCCGGGATTGAAACTCAACCGATTTGGTGTCAGTCGGAGTCGCTAACCTCTAAGCCATAGGCATATAGAACCAGAGAAGAGAAATTTTAGTTTATTGTATATATGCGGCATATACACACGCCAGTCACCGAAAGAACTCAATTCATTGCTGAAGAGTTATGCATATCTCACCAAAGTGGTAACTGTTTTTTTTTTACAAATTTTCCTCTCTAGAGTGCTCAATCATAATGAGAGCATAATATTTGCTATCCATGCACAAGCCTGTTTTGCTGTATCCCAGCTCATCATTGTAGCTAGACATCCATTTGCCTCTGGCCGGGATCGAAACTCAACCGATTTAGTGTCAGTTGGAGTCATTAACCACTAATCCATAGGTGCATGAAATCAGAGAAGGGATATTTTAGTTGTTTTATATAAGCAGTGCAAACACATGCCAATCAATGAAAGAACTCAATTCATTGCTGAAGAGTTAGGCTATATATATATATATATATATATATAGAGAGAGAGAGAGAGAGAGAAAGGATGAGATAAAGACAAAAGAAAGAGAAATGAAGATAGACAGTGAATAAAACATTGAAAGACAGGTAAGGAAAGTAAGGTATAATAGTTGAGATCATATAACAACTTCTTTCCGGAAATATAGAGTAAAATAAAGATGGAAGAGAGGATTTAGTTTAAAAGTGTGCATTCTTTGTTCCTTTTTCACATGAAACTGATGCATTGGAATGGATAAGAGAGACTGGGGAAAATAGAGGCATAGAGTGAGAGATGAGCAGAAAAATAAGATTAAGTATAATTTTAGTTGTCATCATCTGCAAAATTGCCATGGCTCCAGTAAATTATTATTAATCTCTCCTAAATTATAAATTGTTACTTTTTAATTATTTTTTTCTCTTATTAGTGTTTCATTAAGGATTCTCATGTTTTTAGAGTTACTTTCTTTGATGTATACTTATTTGGAGAGAGACACACACACATATATATATATATATAAATATTATTATTTAAAATTTGCTATATTCATAGAGAAGAGTGTTCACTATCAAAGATTGAGTATTTATAGATATCGTGTGACATCAACACTTCATGTTAACTCAGTTTTGGGCAATCATATCTCTTTAAAGACATAGCTGACTGGGCAGTAGGTTGCCATTACTTTCTGCGGTAGACTGGTTGCCAGCCAAGGCAATTGGTCCTGGCATTTAACCTATAACTGGAGGGAAGAGACGGCTTAATACCTTTTCCCAAGGGTATTAATGCAAGGAACTCAACTGGAATTTGAACTTGGCTACCCGATTTCTTGTTCCAAGCCCATATTTACTGCACCACAACACACATATTAAGCACTGTTTTAAATTAATGTTTTGAAAGTTGCAATTATTTTCTTTGTTCTTATTCATTTGTGTATATATATATATATATATATATATATATATATATAAGTCATCTGCAGACATATCTGTTTCGCTGTATCACAGCTCATCAGTACGGTTAGACAGCCGATTGCTTTTGACCCAGGATTGAAAATATGAATTGTGTTGGTTAATATCAGTTTGAGATATATATATATATATATATATATATATAAAAATCAAACTTATCTTAACCAACCCAGTTCATTTTCTGATGGATTATATCAAGGCAAATGTAAGGATTTTGTTTCACAGGTATTTGCAACAAGTACCCCTATATTTTTTGTGATAAAGTCCATCAGAGGTTGAAACTTGTTGGGTGAGATAAATTTTTCTTTTGTCTTTATTCATATTTTCCTTTTATATTATAGTTATATTTGAAATTTGACACGTACAAACATATATATATATATATATCATTAACATTTGTCTTAACTTTTTCTAGTAAGTAAAAGTAATAAGAATTGAGTAACAATGAAAAAAGATGATTTATTCCTTTTTTTTTAGTTTTTGTTTTATTTTACAAAGGAAAGGGTAATTTGTAATAACAATATTGAAGAAGAAGAAAATTGTAAATAAAAGGTGCCAAAAAATAATTAACTGTTATCTATTGGTGCCTGAAGTGTATGACACCTGGACGAACCTTTATTAAGGTATCAAAATAAAAATAAATAAAACAACAGTGACAAGATTTAAGTAGGGAATGTAAAAAGAAAATAAACATCAAGGGAAGAAACTATTTCTTGGTTATTTGATTTTCTCTAAAGAAGACAAAAATACTTGAAAGTTTTTTTTTTTCTTTCTTTTTAACGATTGTTTTTGGGGTTTTGTGAAACAAGAAAAGTTAATTCTATGAATTTTTATTAATTCTTGTTGGAATCAACAGAATTTATTTCTGACATATTTAGAGTAAATCTTAAGAGAATTCTTATAGACGAAACACGCACGTGTATACATGTTTTTAGGGTCTGGAGTGGGTAAGGATACAAATTAAATATACATGATCTTTTTCTCATTGGTCAGAAGTTTTTGTTTATTTATATATATAGGCACTCATACCACATTTACAAATGTGTGAATACGTTGGTATATCAGCCTATATATATATATATATATATATATATATGTGTGTGTGTGTGTGTGTGTGCACAAATATAAGGTTGGTGATCTAGCATTGTCCAAATTTAGAAAAGTGTGCATGTATATATGTATTGATCAATCCACATTTTATATATATATATATATATATAGCGTCGACAATCCAGCATTGCCCAAAACATTTTATCATAACTGCAAATTAACTTCTGCTTACACATCTGTTTCTACTTTAGGAATACTTTTGTGCATATATATATATATATATATATATATATATATATATATATATATATATAAAAACTTACCATGTAGTTCCAAAGACTTGGAATATCGTAATTTTTAAAAAAATTTTTTGTAGGTTTCTGTTTTTAAAATATTCTTTGTCAATAGCTTACTTCATATACATCAAAAACATTGTCTTTATAAGTGTGAGTAACAGACTATATTAAAAGTGCATCTGAATAAACAAAATTGCCATATATCAATATATCTAGTACAACATTTTTCTGGTCCTGGACATGACGATAAACTGCATCTGGCAGCAAGGCCTCTGATTAGGAGGTTATAAGGAGCATGGAACCACCTCTTAATTGCTGTTGTTCTCAGGGCCACCCTGACCCAAAGTGGTAGCACCTGTTAGGGTCCCAGCTATGAGCAAATAGTTAACCTTCCAAACTGGTGTCAAAACACTATGAAAGTATAAAGATACACTTTTATAGAAATATATGTATAAAAATAGACTCTTATAGAAAAATATACATTTTTGAAGGAAAAATTATTACTATAACACATTCTTGAATGCAAAACTAGAAGACATTTTCAGTTTTCAAAAATAAAAAAGAATACAAACAAAAAAACTTCACTGTAACCCAACATTCAACATTAAAAAATACCTTAAAACCCCAACTTTTTGGCATTAAATAACCCACAAAGGTTGATATGTCGTTAAACAAAACTCAAGCTTAAACAGAATTTTTCTCTGTTATAATGAATTTGTGAAAATTGAAAAAGTGTATATCTGTTTTTTATGTAACCCGTTTATATATTTATATGACAGGGCAGGGACTAAGGATGGATGGTAAAAGGATAAATAATGTTGCTTAGATTTATAGACGACTTGAAGTTGTGAAGAGCCATGATTATCTGTATCCTGATGAGATAGGGAACATAAATGAAGATAGCTGTCTTATAAAGTTTAGCCTGATACAAGGCCTACAAATGTTAGTCACACTTGAAGATTGAACTCAAATTACTAACTCATGTTTTCTCAGCTTAGATTGTTTGCTATTACTCTGTTAGGTTCTCTAGAACGTTTTATCTTTGGCCTGTCAAAAGAGTTTGTTGTGTTGAGGAAGTTAGTAAGAAAGGAAGACATGAACATGGGACTTGTAACAACAAGATATATTGAAAAACAAAGAACACAGAAAGGGTAAGTCTGAGTGGAAACCTCCTCTAAGCTGTGACAAATAGTCTATATATGTCTACTCCCGGGCGTCTGTCCTGCGTCTGTGTATAGAGAGCCTAGCCGGTATCTAAACTTATTTATAGATGCAACTTTGTGTGTATGTCTCCGTTACCTATAGGCTCCGAAACGGCTGAACTGATTTTCTTGAAAATTTACACAGTTGTACTTTAAGCATCTGCGAGTGTTCTTAGCTAGATTTTGTGTCGACGTACCCCTGATAAATATTGAATATCAATTATCGAAAAAATCAAGTTATAGAAGGAGTGGTCCAATTTTAATCAAATTTGATACACTCGTAGACAAAGACATAAGAAACAATATTCAGAAGTTTCAAGGTTGCAGTTCTTACAATAGTGCAGAAAATCGATAATATATATTTTTTTTAATCATATCACCATGAGCTAGGCAGTAATGACACTGATTTTATATATATATAACCCGTTTATATATTTACTTACATTCGATTTTATATATATATATATATATATATATATAAAAGGCAAGATGTGTGTGTGTGTGTGTGTTTATCTGTCTGTATGTCCTTCATACAAATCCATAATTTTTACTTCACACAAATATTCTTTAGGCTGAGTCTGAGCTCCAGGACCATGGATTAGTTTTAAAGCTTTCATTATATCCGAGCAACGCTGGGCTATACTGCTAGTTTGTAATGAACGGAACAATCCATTATAGAGGGGTTCTACCCCAACAATGTTTTTCAGTTTAAATAAAAATAATAGGCAAGTTTTAAAATTATTGACATTATTACAAAATATTTTTTAAGTTCAGACATGTATACTGATCTTGATTGTTATTCTCACAATGTTTTATTCTGCTATAGTCTCCGACCGTCTTCAGAAATACTTGGCGACATTCTTGGAACTTATTCATTGCACATTCATAGATTTTTCTTATTTCCCTTATCATTTCCTTCTATGTGCCTTGTAATACAAAAGCAGCTTGGAGAGAAAACGTAGGTGATCATGGTCCTTCACATTTCCCTATCCCTAGTATTTCTTAAAATACTTTCTCCTTTTACCCCTTTTAAACTTCGATCTCTCATCCATTTACTCAAGTCACTCAAGTATGTTAGATGTTGCTTTCCATATCTCTTTTTCACTCTATCTGACCTATGAGTATCAATTCTCCAAGCCCCCCTTCCTCATTACTTGTCCCAGGTACTTCAGCTATCTTTTCCTAATGTTAAAAGTATTAGTTTCCTTTTTGTTTCCCTCCTCTCTAAAACCTTGTTGCTAACATGTTCAGTCCATGGTATCCTCAGCATCCTTCTGTAGAACTACATTTCGGTTGCTTCAAATCTTTCCTTCATCTTTGATGAGATTGTCCAGCAGTCACTGCCATATTGAAGAACAGACATCAGTTGGCGACAATTTCTAGTTTTGTATTCAAAAAATGTTTTGCTGAAAATAATTTTTTTCCCTTCAAAAATGTGTTATGGTAATAATTTTTTCTTCAAAAATGTATTGTTGGTCATATTTTTCCTTCAAAAATGTATATTTTTCTATAAAAGTCTATTTTTATGTATATATTTCTATAAAAGTGTATTTTTATACTTTCATAGTGTTTTGACTCCAGTTTGGGAGTTAAACATTTGCCCATAGTTCAGACCCTAACAGGTGTTACCACCCTGAGCCAGAGTGGATCTGGGAACAACAGCAGTTAAGAGGTGGTTCCATGCTCCTCACAACATCCAAATCAAAGGCATTGCTGCCAGATACAGTTTATCGTCATGCCCAGGACCAAAACAAACAAGAGGGTACTTTATTGTCACTTACTCTAGCCTCTCTTACATTCGATATTGTTGTATTAATTTTTCATCTGTTGCAAGAGTTTGTTACAGAAACAAAACATAGGATTTTTTATGTGAAAGCCTTACTTATCAAGTCTAATTTTATTTATGAATCTGTTAAGTGACAAACTTCTCTACATTAACCCTATTAACACTCTATTGCTTATCTTGAGCACTTTATGGCAAAAAAATCTGCTGGTCAAAATATCATTTTATCAGTAAACCACTAAAAAATAACAATTTGGAGCTACACATCATCACAACTCAACTATATATATTAATATATCATCAGAATGCTGATGTGTGTGTGTGTGTGTGTGTGTGTGCGTGCATATATATATATATATATATATATATATATACACACACACATCAGCATCATCATGATATATATAAATGTTGAGGAAGATGATTTATAAGTTGCTAACTTGGCTTGTTCATATTATAAAAAGCAGACATTGTTATAATATGCATATGCACATTTATTTCTTTAAACACACACACACACACACACACACATATGTCAGTATATGAAACAGATAAATATTGCTTAAGTAAATCTTTGGGGTAGGTTAACCCTACAAAGAAGCTGTTAATCACTTGAGATCCGTTGATGTTCTGTTTGTAACTTCTTTTCTCAATGGTTTTTTCCACTATTTTTTTCCAGAAATAAAGAAACATATATATATATATATATATATATATATATATATATATATATATATAATACTGTCCCCTATTTAGTTTTACAAACACCCAACAGATAAATCACCTAACCTGAAAAATGTTCTCATCAAAAAATTTGAAATAACATTTAAAATTGAGTTTAAGAAGTAAAGATGATTTAACTTCTTTTCTTGTTTGCTATAAGTTTTCTTTCAACTCCTATAAATTTTCCATATGTATCCAACATTATATATATATATATATATATATAATCTCGAAAGAGAGGGAGAGATACTTATGAATGTCTGTTCCTGTTTAACACAATGTCTTCTATTTTTAATTTTTTTTTTGCAAACATTTTTTTGAAAGTAATTCTTATTTTTTTTTAATCTGACTGATATGATGCAATTTCCACATAGTGTTTTGATAAAGCACCACAATTGATGAAGGGGGATCCTGCTGACTGTCTCCACTGTTCATTTTGATTATTTGTTTTTCATCTCTTCACACCTCCATCTCATTCATTTGACTTGTTCATTTTTAAATTTATGAGATCAAGAATTGTGAGCATGTCAAGAAATGCAATTGATATCAGATGTTTGTTTTCAAGATTTCAATTTACTCTCAAAGAAATGAAAACTTCTTCTTTTTTTTAATCAAAAGAAACTGAAAAAAATGTCTAAGTATATATTTGTATTCTTCTCAATCTTTGTTTCTGTATTGACAGTTCTGAAGTGCTTTAAATAAAATGTTTGGTCCTTGGTACAACGGTAAACTGCATCCGGCAGCAAGGCCTCTGATTGGGAGGTTGTGAGGAGCATGGAACCACCTCTTAATTGCTGTTGTTCCCAGGTCCACCCTGACCCAGAGTGGTAGCACCTGTTAGGGTCTCAGCTATGGACAAAAAGCTAACCCCTAAACTGGAGTCAACACTATGAAAGTATAAAAATAGACTTTTATAGAAATTAGAAAATATACATTTTTGAAGGAAAAAAAAGATATTACCAGCATTACATTTTTTAATACAAAACTGCAAGATATCTTCAGTTTTCTAAAATACAAAAAATAAAAATAAAATGTTTTTCATTGAAATCTGATTAAATCAACCTTCTCACTATAACTGAACATTAAAAAAAATACCTTAAAACCCCACCTTTTTGGCATTAAATAACCCACAGAGGTTGATATGCAATTAAACAAAACTCAAACTTTAAAATAAAATCCTGCCTTTCCTAACTTCTCTAAAGTGAACTTTTTACTTTATCCACTTCTCAACAGGTTGTAGATACAATATGGCTGGAAATGGCACTTGAAAAATTTGGTTTAAATTTATCACATAAGTTATCATTTTTATCTTATTTTTGATTTGTACAGTTATCTGTACTGAAAAGAACAAGGCTGTTGTGAAAGAAATGTTCACCAAGCCATTAATGGGTGTGCTATGGACAAAAGGTTTATTCTCCAATTTTCATTTCCTTTATCATGGGCAGTATTATAACCATTTCCTCCATTATAATAAAGACAGTTGTGTATGTGTGTGTGTGTGTATATATATATATATATATATATATATATATATATTGTCATCCACAGACAGATCTGTTTCGCTGTATCACAGCTCATCAGTATGGTTAGACTCTGATTGCTACACAGCCCAGGCTTGAAACCCGGCCAATTTGGCGACAGTTGGTGACTCTACCCCTGGGCCATGGGGCGTTCGGTGGAAGAAGGCAGTCTTTTTAGCGCATATCATATTACGCTATATATATATATATATATAGTATGTCAAAAAATTTTGAAATTTACATTTGTTGAATAGCTATTGATCAATTTTAATATTAATTAAATTAATATTAATATGATCTGGTTTTTGGGAATTTACCTATTTGCTCATCCATTTTGGATTTAAAATAATATATATCCCTTCTGTCACGCTCAGGGTGTGAGAGAGACAACAGCCAGGCCACATCAGCTTAGTTCATTCTTTTTACAACCAGTTATGAAAGCTCTTGCTGCATGTTTGCTCTTTAACACTGCCTGATTTTGTTTTTTTGCAATAATTATGTTGTCGAGTAGTGAAGGATATATATATATTTTTTCCTGTCTTTTGTTTTTTTTTTTTCTTAGTAGTAGGTGCATTAATATATATGTTGGCGTCATTTTAGGTGGCATATCAATATAACTATTTCGCAGTCAATTTTGAGGGCATGGGCCCACTCATAATAAAACCATATTTCACAGATGGAACAGAATAGCTGAAACAAAAGAGTAATGACAAATATGCTTTGTTGTCTGTTTACCCAGGATTGAAACCCGGCCGAATTGGCATCAGTTGGCGATTCTACCTCTGAGCTACAGGCGCTCGGTAGGAGACAGATTTTTTAGTGTGTATATTATCATTATACACACCCAATAGCTGAGAGTGTTCTAATTCATTGCTGAATGAATGATATATACACATACACACACATATTTGTCCCATAGAAAGTAATTATAATATTACTTGAAAGGGAATACTGGGGATTTTGCGGATTCTCTATGAATCTGGTGAAGCCATGTAGTTTTTCCTGTCAAACCTACTGCTGTGGCCTATGAAGGTTCTTTGCTGGGCTTTTATATTGCAACTCCCCTTCATTCCATTCCCTGAAGTCACTCACCAGCTGTCATGTGACCCTCATGACTTTGTCTCAATAAAATGGAGATAATTGTCTTTTGTATCCCAAAAAGCTAAACAAGCAAACAACATTCAAAAGAGTTTCAAAGCATCAATAAAACTCAGAGTTTGAGTTTGATTTTATTATTAGTCATGGTAAATTTCTCTCTACCTCATTTGTCTTTTAAAATGCTTGATTTGTTTATTGGTGGATTATTTTATCAACTAAATAGAAAGATATATTAAATTTACAATGGAAATTGGATACTGTTGAAACATTTACATAATTTTAAGTAAATAGGAAAGTTTATATACAAATAGTTAATAAATTTCTCTAAGCAGATTTCCCTGAGCATAGCTTAGACGTGGCACAAGGCCAAAAGTATGGAGAACCCAGTGAGAATACAAAGTCACTATTCAGACATAACTGATCAAGTGAGACAAGCTAGCTAAGTCAAAGTGTACTAATAAACTTCTATATGTCTTCATTGCTCAAAAGACATGTGATGTTCAATATCAGTTCATGTCTTTTATGAGTAGTCACATTGGTGGCAGTTATTCTTTGCTTAAGGTCACCCAAGTCCTATATGGGAGAGGGTTTGGCAAAGAATTGGGGCACCTCTTCTTATTCAGCACAATCTATTAAGATCATTAAAAAAACTGTAGTTTAACTATCTGGAAAGTGTTTTAACAGAGGTTAGATAAAGTAACCTAGAAATCTAAAGTTGAAATGGAATAGGGAAAGATGCCTTCCAAAAGATAAACCAAGTATTAAGAAATCAGAAAATTTTGTAAAAGCGCTGAAATGCTATGTAATATTAATTTTCGGATATTTTGATTCAACAGTTCTTCATACAAATGGGCCAAATAAAAGATTATAGATTTTCTTTGAGACATGAAACTTATCTCAAAGATTCTGCCAGAGAAAAAATATTGAGATGGTTTCCTTTAGAGGCTTCACATGTTTAAAATAGCATTTCTTCCGGTTGCATTTTTTTTAACCTTTTTGTGTATTTTCTTTTTGCTTTTTTAGAAAGACAAAGAACTGAAAACTGATAATAGTTAGTGACTTGTCCTGATAGAAGCAGGAATTGACATCAAATAATTTTAATCTTTTTCTAATCAATCCTATTTCAGAAATTTTCATTTGTCCCCCAAATCTCCATTTTTGCTGTTTCAATCACATTTAAAGTGATTCCTTCAACAACCCACATCAGGAGCTGATCACAGCTGGTAGCCTTCAAAAAGTTTGATCAACCAAATAGTGCACCAACCAAAATGTTGTAATAGGCAAAACAATGATGACAATGTCAGTCTAAAGAAGTAAGAGAGTACAAACAATAATTTATCTCAGAATTTTAAGCAATATTTTTTATTCACTTATGTTACACAAATTTGTGATGATAACTGAAAATCGAATTTTCTGACATTTCAAAGTAAGTAGATGCACTTTTGGGCTTGAAAATTCTTTATGTATTATGTAAGGTTTCTTGTGAACTTGAAACATGAACTTGATTATTTGCATTATAAGTAATTTATCCATATTATCAAAAAATGATTAGATTGTTTAGAAAGTATTTACAGGTTATACTATGAATTATGAGTCAATCAACCAAGTGAAAACCAAAGTTGAATGGTATGGATTTCAGAGTTTAATTGAGAAAACTTGCAAAGGACGACTTCAGGTCCCTCGTGTGCTTTTGCTTGAAAACCAAACACAGTGATCCACAATCTACAGTAGTCTCCTGAACAGGAATGCCAAACTTTAATTTTTGCATCACATTGTTACAGGTGATTAAAAATGGGTTTTGCATGTCAACAGAAAATGAAAAAAGTGGCTATCACAAAAGGACCAATAATAAAAACAAAACTCCGTTCATAAAAGTCTTTGCTTCGTTTTTTATTTTTATGGCATATCAACCTCAGCAGGTCATTTATTGCCAACTAAATTTTTATTTATTTATTTATTGCTATTAATACCTTATTCTTTCAACAATTTATTGTTTTTATATAAGTTTTGTGTCTAGTAATAATTTTTTATATTCGAGTGTCAAGATTCATTGGGATTTGTTTTTAAGGGCAGGGTCCCCAAGTTGTTATTTAACCCATAACTGGAGGGAAGGGAGGGATTAATACCTTTCCCAAGGGTACCAGTGCTTAAGTGAATGCAGGGTATTCAACTGGAATTCCCACTCGGCTCACTGATTTCTCTTTCCGAGCCAATATCTACTGCACCAAAACTCACATCTGTCACTATACGCTTACAGCACCTGGTATTCCCAAGTGGTCATCCATCTAAGTAATGACCAGGCTCAACGTTGCTTAACCTTGGTGATCGAGCGAGATATGGTCGTAAGCCCTCTTTGCTTTGTGTCTGGTGGAATATGAAAAGTGTTGTTAATTACAAGATATGATAACACATATTCTTACTGCCAAGCAAATGCCTCATGTTACCATAACGACGGAATATCTCATTTAAAAAGTGAACAATGTATTTGATAACAGATATTCAGTTTTCAGGGTTTTTTTTAAATTTTTTTTATTTTACTTATTTTTTTTTTTTTTTTATCTGTCATATCTGATAACCTTCAAGCAATATTGGATATATCTGTTTCTTTTATCTAGCAGGGAGTATTGGTCTCATGCTTTACTTCTGCTAGTCAAGAGAGTTAACACTTGTGGAATATCATACAGAACAGAAACTGAGATAGAAGAAAAACAATAAAAACCTGAACGGATTTTTGTCCTGAACAATTGATGTTCGTGTTTGCTTTGCTGGTGTTACTACAGTTTTTTGGCTAATCAGTTCTACAACCTTCCATGAGAAAAGAAAGGGACCACTCTTTCACCCTAGTCCCTTGCATTTAAGTTTCAAATTTGGTGCTATCAGATTTCATCAAGTTAGGAAATGTTACAAAAAAAAAACTCTTAAAGTTGGTGTCAATGTCTAGTCTGAAAACATTCCTGAATTTTTTTTTTTTGTGTGTGTGCGTGTATTTGGGATGGGGCCTTGTGTAAAATCATTTGTCCAACTCTAAGGATTGAACCACAAACATTGTTATGTACTTTTTAATATTCAAATCACTTTATTACCTTTTGGCTTGATGATCTTTATTTGGTCGAATCAAACATTTTTCTGATACGATGTTAACCTCACATTGGAGATTTTGAAATTGCACAACTTCAAGAATAATAGTTATTATTACCAATAAGGGCTCCAGAGCTTGGATCAGTCTTTAAATAATTCAGAAGTCAATAGTATATATCATTTGAGAAAAAAAAATCTTTTTTTTTATTGTAAAAGCATAGAGAAGATTGTATGTTTAAAGGAATATTACACACACACACACACACACACACACACACAGAAAGTATCTTTTAGCAAAAAATGCTGAAAGAATATAGAAAAAAAGATTTAATACCTTCACTTATAGAAGCCCTTTATTTGAAAAATTGTCTTTAAGGATTTTGCATCATTTTTTTTCTTTTAATTTCAGGTTAGGTTTTTCCCTATTTCTTTATTTTTATACACATTTCTTTTTTTTTACCAGTTACCTTTTGAATATAAAAGCCATATTTGATTATTTTATTCTTACTGGGATTGAGCAATATAAAACATATGATTAAGATTTATTGTATGTTCTTGGGCTTACTCAAATATGGCCACACACGCACACATATATACATACCTACCTACACATGTCACATAAACTTATTGCTGATCATATATAATATTGTGTGTGTATGTAATTGTAAATAATTGTAATAATAAAAACATGTTCGAAAAGGAAATGTAAGAAAAACTCTTTTCTTTCTACACTTATAAAAAGTTAATGTTAATAAATGAATCCCTTTTTTTTGTTATTGCCGTAAACATAAATATTCACAATTTTACTATTTTGCACTATATTAAAACGTGAACAGTAAATTTTTTTCCCCAGTAGCTGTTTTAAAGAAAAAGATCAATGTTACTAAATTAATTTCTTTTTCGCAAATATTATTTTATAAAGAATGGAGACCCATAAAATGAACACTTATTAATAAGTTTCCCAAACCACGCCTTTGATTAACAAATAAATTTAGCTTTAAGTAATTTTAGGAAAAATAGCACAAACTGCAGTCATAATAAAATGAAAGTGTCTTTAATTCTTTTGTAATTAAATATATCCAAACTATCAACAAGATGAAAAAAAATGTTAGAAATATAATTTGCAAATATGTATCATTTTAAATAAATACTTAAAATCTATGAGTTATTATAAAAATCTATGAGTTATTATAAAAATCTATGAGTTATTATAAAAATCTATGAGTTATTATAAAAATCTATGAGTTATTATAAAAATCTATGAGTTATTATAAAAATCTATGAGTTATTATAAAAATCTATGAGTTATTATAAAAATCTATGAGTTATTATAAAAATCTATGAGTTATTATAAAAATCTATGAGTTATTATAAAAATCTATGAGTTATTATAAAAAGAATTTGAAGCATTTAAGCTAATCGTTAAAAATAGCATTGAACATTCAAAGTTGTTTAAGAATTCTTGTGCCTTTTGGAAGATTTCACCTCCAACCCTAATATTGAAAAAACAAGATTAAATTCTTATGTTGGTTATATAACTATCACACACTCTTGTACATGGAGCTTTTTTGAAATACTGCAATTTTACATATACAGACCAACACCACATGGTGAACCAACAAAATATGACTATTGATGGAGGATGAAGGTGATAAGTAGACAAAAGTAAAGTATATATATATATATATATATATATATATATATATATATATGACTCTCATCTTTATGATTTTACTATTTTTCACTATATAAAAACCCCATTAACAAAAATTCTTGTCTATTTAATTACCAAAGGTAATGTTCTCACAAATATAAAATTGCTTTTATAAAAAAAACAGAATCAACTGTATAAATGTCTTCTTCTTCAGACATTATTTTATGAAAAATTGTCACATAAAACGAACACATATTTTGATAAGTTTGTCAAACCATGTCCTTGATTAGCAAATAAAATTAGCATTTTATTGACTGGCACAAACTGATCAGATTTTGGGTTTGATTTGGTATGGTGTGGAGTAGTTTTCACACCGAAGGTTATAATTGTGCTATGTTGGTCGCTAATTGACTTAACATATCCAAAATGTTAGGAACTTGGAAATTTTTCACTGAAAGCTAACTCTAAGTATTGAGCTAACTGCCGACTAATATCAACTGAACTCCAATAGAACTCTAAAGAACTCCCATGAACTTTCCAAGTACTTCTCTTAATTCTTATTAATATAGGAGGGAGAGTTCATTATCTGAGGAATAGATGTGTTTCCCCATAACATTAATATAGGAGGGAGAGTCCATTATGTGAAGAATTGGTGTGTTTCCTTATAACATATGGGATAACGGTTCTGGGATTTTTTTTTTTTATTTCTATAATTTTTTGTACATTTCATAGTTTGTTTTAAGTGTGCATTTAATTTTGAGAACAGTCGAGTTCATTTTTTGTATTTTCACTCGTCAGAGCGGTCAAGTTAATTACAGTTATTCTCATTTTAACAATTATCTCTTGCTAATCGCTGAGATGATGTTGGGGTTGTCTTAGTGAAGGTCTGTGGTCTTTGACTGCTCTAGTTTTATGATGTAAGGATGTCAAAGAAAATAAATGTTCTTTTTCTGCTGGTATTTTTCCTGGTTTTTCTGTTCTTGAAAACCTGATTTGATGTATATCCTCTCTTCTTTAATGCCACTTGACATGTTTCTTAATTGAATTCGTGGATAACCAATCACATACAGAGTGTGGGATCTGCTTAAAAATGGACAGTCATTGATTTGCTCATGTGTTAATAATAAACATTTTCATTTAGAAAGATCAACTTCTTCATATTTGTATTAATTCTGAGGATGAAAACCAGCTCTTTAAATAACTTATATTTTTCTTTGATTTTAGATGTGAATCTACCATTGCAGCGCTAAAGAACCATTAGGCCATCATCCTTTTTTCATCCTCTTCCTTATCCACTATTTCCATTAATTTAAATAGTAGGTGAATTCCAACCATTTCAGGAATACATCTCCATCAAAACTGCCTAAAGTCATATCAAAACTACTACAATCACCTTTCTTAACACAGATTCATTATGAAATAATACTGGCTTTTGGAAATGTTTGATGATTTCTACCTGTCAATCATTTCTATTCTTTTACAGATTGATTATATTGATGACTTCTTTGAATGTCTCTTAACTGATGGTAGAGTATGAACTTTTAATATTAAACAGTGCACTTTTGTTTTTCCGTGATATTATTAAACCAATCATAGGTTTATTTCTAACATCTCTTGCGACACACTGTATACATCATCCAGTAATTTCTCCTAAAAGTCTCCTAGGGAAGAGGCAGGACTCACTTGAAAATTTATCTGCTGGGCTTTCAGTGTTAAATATGCAGGTAATTTTAGAATATTTATCAACTTTCATTTTTAGTGTTAAAATTTAGGAAGGATGTTTCACTTGAGCAGCTTACTCCCCAAAACTACTGCTTTGTGAAACAGACTCCCACATTGATTCTCCCTCAAGGACTATAATCTTGACTTCTTCAAGTCACAGTTTTATTGTTACCGATTGTCTATATATTCGTAATCATGAACTGAGTGAATATTAGTAAAAAAAAAAAATAAAAAAAGCATGACAGTAAACTGCATCTGGCAGCAAAGCCTCTGATTGGGAAGTTGTGAGGAGCATGGAACTACCTCTTAATTTCTGTTGTTCCCAGGTTCACTCTGACCCGGAGTGGTAGCACCTGTTAGGGTCCCAGCTATGGGCAAATAGTTAACCCACAAACTGGGGTCAAAACACAATGAAAGTGTAAAAATACACTTTTATACGAATATATACATAAAAATACTTTTGTAGAAAAATATACATTTTTGAAGGAAAAATATCACCAACAATACATTTTTGAATAAAAAAAAAAATCTCAATGAAAGATTATTGAACACAAAACTAGAAGACATTTTCAGTTTTCAAAAATAAAAAAAAAATAAAAACAAAAAGTTTTCATTAAAATCTTACTAAATCAACCTTCTCACTATAACCAAACATTAAAAAAAGTACCTTAACCCCCACCTTTTTGGCATTAAATAACCCACAGAGGTGTTGATATACCGTTAAACAAAAATCAAACTCAAACTCGAAAAAAGTACAACTACAACTACCACTCTCTGCACCCTTAAAAATTTTACTATTTGTTTCATTATCTGAAGACTGATCATGAAATGGACTGTAATACGAAACGTCTTACAAAGATCAGGATGTTAAACAAGGGGCAAAGTATTTTGTAGCATGGTCTGGGGTACCACAAATATAAAAGACATGTTTCCAATTGATTCTAGTAGAATTGATTGAATTTTTGTATTCAGTATAAAATAATATATTTTAGTAGCTACTTTTCATCAGTGATTGTGAGTTCAAACCCATGATCAAGTAGGAAAATAGTAGTTTAACAGGAACAAACAAGAACTAGCATCACAGGGACAAAAGAAGTAACAAAAAAAATACAGTAATCAACAGGTATCCTATGATCAACCAAAACAAGGGACACCTGATGATGGCCAAAGGCTACTTGGCTGAAACATAGTGCTTACAATCATAACACCCAAGATGAGAAAAATTGTTTAAATAAAATAATTAAAGTATATCTTTTTATTCACTTTTCCATTTTTTTTTTCATTTTTTTTTTTTTTTATTGAATAAGCCACACTGATGTGAGTAGTGAAGTTGGTTAAGATTTTATCAAATTTGAGTTGAGCTGCTTAAGCAAAAGCATCATTTGTAGTAGTAAATGCTCAGTTAAGACAAGTTTGCAAAAATCATTTCAGGGAATTAAGTGAGAATAATTCTTTATTATAATAAAGACCATTGTGTATTTATTTGTGTGATCTTATTTATTTATATATATATATATATATATATATATATTTCCCTTCTGTCATGCTAAGAGGTTTGGAATTTTTTTTTCCTTATGTCTTAATGTAAGATACTCAATTGTAGATACATCAATATATATGTTGATGGCATGTCTATTGAACAGGTTAAGAGGCTCATCCCTTGTTCCCTGTTTAGGATGTGGTTTGCGGCTTTCTCTTTTCCAGTCTTTTCACTATTACGTAGCCCCCTTCACATCAGTGGCGTTACCACCTTGCTCGGGGTGATACGATTAAAAAAAAAATATTGATATAAATATTTTGCCATTATTTCTGATAGCACAGGTCCACTCATGTATGTATAAGTTTGGATTAATAAGTCCACATCCTGACATACAATTATTAGATAAATTTTGATCTGAAATTTACACTGTATAATGTTCATTTATTTTGTTAGAAACAAGAAAAATTCCGTGGAAAGAAAAGAGCAAGATTTTATTAAGATTCACAAAATACCACATGCAGCTAAAACACTGTGATCCAAAAAGAAAAAGATAACTGTTATTATGAAATAATGACAGTACCTCATCACAAAATTTAAGATAATATTTAATCTTTATACAGTTTTCTTAAAACTCAAATTTGTTTAACATAAAGCTGTTGCTTGTAAAACAAAATTTATTTTACCTTGGTTTTTATTAATAATAAAATCACAAGGCTCAAGCTAACCTCATATGACCGATGGCCAACATGAATACTCTTTGTCCATTTGTCCAATTGCCTGTTAGACTGTCCGACTACTCGTTCTTGTTTGACAGTAATTTTCCTGGCCGTTTGTTCCTAATCAAATTCTAGAGAGTTGTATTTATCCATGTGGACCATAACCATTTGCGAGTCAACAGTTAGCCAATAATTAGACAACAAGGGAGCACTGAATTTAGCAATTCTCTTCTTAATTGTTTCCTCAGTTTTTCCTCTCTTTTCCTTTTTCATTGGAACTTCCTCCATCCTTCCTCTTCTATGGCCGTTGCTGAGTTTTATAGGATCTGCAAGGAATGTTTTAACCCTCTGCTTTGTCAGGAAGCATTTGCACAGGCATCTATCAGGAAGTTGATCCTTCCTCACCTTGAAGTTCGATTTGTATTGGACTTGGAAATTGATCTCTTGAGCCTTTGGAAGTCAGAAGCAACTGGTAGTATTTTTTGTAGAACCAAAATTTTCTCTTTTTTTCCTCTCTTTTTTCTTTTCTCTCTTTTTCTTTTCCCCTTTTTCTTTTCTCCTTTTTTCTTCTTTTCCCTTTTTCTTTTCTCCTTTTTCTCTTTTTCTTTTCTCTCTTATTTCTCTTTTCTCTCTTATTTCTCTTTTTCTTTTTCCTTTTTCTTTTCTCTCTTATTTCTCTTTTCTTTTCCTTTTTTCCTTCCTTTTTTTTATGGGATATGTGGGTGTTGATCTTTTCCTTTTGGTTCTCATTTCCTCTTTCTTTTCCATCCCCTTTAAAAAAGGAAATTTTATTTTCTTTATACTGTTTGTATTTATTAACACCTCTCACCCCTTCTCCTGTGTGCGTATTTCAAACGGTGAGTAATTGGTTCAAATTTACACCAATGTAAGGAGTTTAGTTCATACTAATGTTTTCCTCTCTATTTCTTTTATCCTTCCTGTATGTGCTCTATGCATATGTGTGTGTGTATATGTACATATATATATAAATGTGTGTTTTTTTTGTTTTTTTCTCTATAGTACCCATATCCTAAATAAGTAAAAAAAAATACTTTTCACTGCAAGACAAACTATCTAAAAATCAAGTTTTCTATAAACAATGTTAATAGTTACGTTGGGTACCTTACTGCAGATTAATAGTAAAAGTAAAGGATTTTCTAATCATTTTCTAATCACACACACACACACACACACACACACACACACACACACATCCATAGCGCAAAAATGGGAAAAAAATCCTTTGTTTTCAATTATTAATTAAAGCAAGGAACACTACATACTATCTCACTGCTGTAATGTAGCTTCCCTGTGCCTTTTCTATAAATACTTTCATGGTAATTGTTCAGATAAATCCTTTTATATAGACTTTATGAATTTATACTCAGTACTAGATTGGCAACAAGATCTCATTGTTTTACATTTGAATTGGTGAGATGTAACCGTAAGTTCAATGCTAATGGTTTCTTTTCTTGCTCTTCTCACGTGTGGAACTCCTTTCCGGATTTTTGCTCTTCAGTCAAGTTTGCATTTAAATCTTTTTAAGATCAATGTCAATCGTTATCTTCTGTCTTCTTAATTTCTATTATTTTATTTTACTCTCTCCTTAATAGTGTTTCTTCTTATATTCTTTCACATTCGGTAATCCCCTGCATATTAGTAGCTCTATTGCTTTGCTTGTGGCAAAATGGTTATATATATATATATATATATATATATAAATATAAGCTGATTCAACAATCCAACTCTTTAGTTTTATAGATGAATATTTTTGCCACCATTCAGTCCTCTCCTCAGAAGATTTCAGCAACTGATTAAACACACACTATATATATATTTTATAATCGTGTCGCCCCAAGCAAGGCATTTTACTGCCACTGTTGTGCAGGGGGTTACATAGGAGGAATGTTATGAGGAGTGACAGGTTGCAGGGGGTGTCAGGAAGAAAGTAGGAGAAGGAAAAGAATACTGATGAAAGTGTGGTGGACGAAGAAAGAAGCATGAGAGAGAGGATATAAGTTAGTGAGACAAGAGATGACTATTGACTTAACATTTAAATTCTTGGAGATTGTAACTGTCGGGGAAGCAAGTATGCGGAAGAGAATTCCACAGGCGGGAAGTGCAAGAAAAGAAGCTGCTGGAGTAGAATTTGCATTTACATCTTATTGGTTTCACAGTAAAAGGGTGGGACTAAGTTGCTAATCTTGTGGCTCAAAAAAATTCATATATAGGGGGTACCAGTGAACTAAGTTCATCGGAGCAGAAGCCATGAAAGTATTTGTAGAAGTGACATAGGATACACACAAGATTCATACTGAAAAAAGTCAAAAAGCAAATAATTTTGTCCTATTTTTCAGCACCTTTTCATGAGTTGGTGTTGTATGTGTGTGTGTGTGTATATATATATATATATATATATATATATATATATTTATTAATGGCTATTAGTTTGATCAGCAATATTTATTTTAAACATGTTTCATTGACTATGACAAACAAGAAAAATTTTGTTTTTCTAGCATTCTTACCTGATTGGTGGAAGAAAGGTAGTGCAAAATTGTCTGTATTGTCCATTTTCAAAGCACTTTCAGCCACTTTTTGAAACGTTTTCAAGTGGATTTGTTTGAGGCATTGTTAATTTCTCTTCATGATTGACTGTTTAAGCTGTACTTTTTGTGTTGTTTTTAATACTAGTAGGAGCGTTTATTCTGTACTTCACGTGTTGAGTGTGGCTGGAATTCAAGTGAGTGTTTTTTTTTTTCAAATGTGTGTGTGCGAAAGGGCATTGATAAATTATTTTCAGATTTTACAGATCTTTACTCTAAAGTTTATTTGGACATCTGAAAACTCTACTTGACTCTACTGTTAGATAATTTGCTTTTTTTGCTGATTTGCTTTTTTTGTAAAATCCATTACAGTCTTTTACAAAAAGTCTTTTTTGGACATCTGAGAAATACTCACGAGCACCATCTTTTGTAATAACTTAAAAAGTGATGGGTTTCCTTGGATGTTTTTTCATACAAGTAAAAGTATTATTCTTGTTAAACATTCCTTGTTTTTTTTTTTGTTTTTTTTTAATCATTTCACCCCGGGCAAGGCATAAATGCCACTGATGTGCAGGGGGCTACATAACTGAAAGAAAATTAATTAAAAGAGAGAAGAGGAGTACAAACCAATTAGAAAGAAGCAATAGAAAGATGAAAATGCAGGTGCGATGACAGTTGCAAGGAGGGAGAGAAAGGGAAGGATATACAGGGTGGGAGAAGGGCTAGAGTCAAGTGGTTAGTAGATGAGTATTGACATTGCATTTAAATTTCTGGAGGTTGTAGCCGTCAGGAAAGCAAGAATATGGGAGCGAGTTCCACAGGCAAGAAGTGCGAGAGAAGAAGCTGCAGGAGTAGAATTGTCATCTGCATTTGGCTAACCTAACTGTGAATGGGTGGGACCCAGTTGCCATTCTGGTTTCACTAGTAAACACCTGTCGAGGAGGCACCAGTGACTTAAGTTCGTCTGAGCAGAAGCCATGAAAGTACTTATAGAACAGACAAAGGGAGGACACATTTCGTCAGTCTCATATTATTAGAATATTAGCTGTGTTTAAAAACCACATTCTAGCATTTTCAATTTCCAGGTCATAATAATAATAATATCACATCATATTCAATAAATAATATCATGTCATAATTAATACTATTCAGCCATCCCAAGGAAATTTCTGGGACCTATAATGAGGAAGGAGAGCCTGAAGAAATTAACTCTCACAAGGCTATACTGAAGATAAGAGAAGCTGTGAGTAGCCTACTTAATTAATGGGTGAATGGCTGATAAAACAAGGACAAAGAAGGCGAGTGAAAGGATCAAATGTTACCTTTTTTTTTTCTTTTTTTTTTATCATATCACCCCAAGCAAGGCAAAAACACCACTGATGCGCAGGGGGCTACTTAAGAGTGAAAAGACTGGTAAAGAGAAAAACCCGGAAACCACATCCTAAACAGGAAACATGGGATGAGCCTCTTCACCTGTTCAATAGACGTGGGTGGAGTGTGAACCAGGCGATAGTTTAGTCTGTCTACTCCAATTAATTACTAAGAGCAATAAAAGGTGGGAAGTTGTGGAGAGACATAAGTGAAAGGTCATGGCACATAAAACAAATATTTCATTGAGAGGAAATTAATTACTTGTTGATCAGAGATAATCTGAATCTTTTCTTGAATTTTATTACACTTATCAAAACTGATGATCAGTCATTATTGACTTAAAAGACAGTAAGTCCTCCAAAATTGGTGAAACACAATCTTCCTCTCTGTAGGCCTTGTGGAAAACTAAGCTTTGAATAACCTGTGATAGATTTGGTCATGTTTTATTGTTTGTACCAAATTAATTTTTATTGTGCTTTTTGTGGGTTTATCAGGATTTCTCCATCTTTGATTTGTATATTTTATTATTGCCACTTGAAAGAGCAGTAAATAAAAAAACATTTCTGATATAGTGCTTTTTTTTTTTAACTTCTTAGTAGTGTCTGCCACAAACAGTGTACCTCCTCCCACACACAGAGGATTGTGTTTGATGTGTCTACCTCAAGCTTCTCTCCCCTATTTCCATAACTAAACTCTTCTTCTGACCTGTTCTTTGGAGCCACTCGCTTTCATCCCAACTGACTTTCTCTTTCACTTGTTATGAAATATTTATACAGGCCTTGTTCTATCTGATGAGTGGCTTCATTATTAACTGGCACTTTCATCTGAATCAAGAATGACCTTCCACAACTCTGACCCAGTCATCTTAGAATCCTTTGCCCTCTTCCATCAACTCACCTCACCCAACATGCTCCAGAGACTGCAATTGATCATTACTAATATTGAGACACGGATTCTGTAATGACCATTGAATCATACCAAAGATCAAAACTCACAATTATCAGTGCTTTCTGCAGTGTCATTCTATCAAAAAGATGAACCATTCATTCCTTTTTGCATCTACTTTGCAGAGTTAACCTTCCTCTTGTGTTCTTTGTCCTGATCATTTTCTTCTTTTTCTCAGTTTCTTTTCTTTCTTCTTTTTTCTTTCCCTTTTCATCCTAATTTCCTTTATTTTCGTTGTCTTCTTTTTTCTCTTATCTTTTTTATCTTTTTCTTTTTGTCTCTCTTCCATTCCTTTTGGTTTTTATTAATTTTCTTTATCTTCATACATTTCACTTTTCCTTTCTTAGTTTCCTCATTTGTTTTTGCTTGTTCCCTTCCTTTTTTCTTTTTCTTTTTTCTTTTTCACTTCCTTCTTTGTTATCCTCTTTTTTCTGTTTTTATTTTCTTTATTTTTTTCTCTCCAGAACTCATTGTTTTGAGCATTTGTCACCTTGCTTTTTTTTTTTTTTAATCTCATTTCTACAATGGAAACTTTATTTTAAAAAATATTTTTTTTATGAAATAAGTATTGAGCATTTTATTAAACTTATAATCATATGATTTCAGAGGTAAGTTTTAACCCTTGGTTGCTTGTTGGTTACAGTTGTAACCTTTTTCTAACCTTTGTTGCGTATTGGTTACAGCTTTAGCCTTTCCCTAATCTTTGTTGTGTATTGGTTACAGCTGTAACGTTTCCCTAATCTTTGTTGTGTATTGGTTACAGCTGTAACGTTTCCCTAATCTTTGTTGCATATTGGTTACAGTTGTAACCTTTCCCTAACCTTTGTTGCATATTGGTTACAATTGTAACCAGTATGCAACAAAGGACTAAAAATTGTTATCTTCTCACCTGGAAATATTCTACTTATTTTTTTGTTGACGTCTTTGTTTTGTTTGCTGATGAATAACTTTCCCCAGTATCACTTTTCACAAATTTTGAAAATAATTTTTACCTCAGAACTTTGTCCAACTGCTTTTTTTTAATAGGACAAGGACTTTGAAAAAAAAATTGGTTTTGACACAGGTTAAAAATCTTTTGTTCATACCTGCAGTTGAACAACTGTTTTCATAGCGTTTACTTTTCATTACATATTTCAAGTAACCCTGTAATGATTTAATGTATCAAGATGTTAATAGATTTTTGTAATGTTATATTAGGAATGTCCCAGAATATAAGATTAAATTTTACACACATAGAATAATATGTAATAATAATTACTTCTGAACTCTGTAAAATTAATGTCAACCAGTTCAAGGGTATGTGGTTTCGGATTTTTTTTTTTTTGAATATTTGATCTTCTTGTGAGTCTATAAGGGATTCTCTTTCTCCTCTCATAGGTTGGACATTTACATAACTTTCTGTTATCTGATAATCTTGTGTGTGTATTTCTTATGTTCAGCGGTCTTCACTTCTTTGCTTATATTGATGTCCCCACTAATATCCTTTGAGGCTCAATCCTGCACTTGGTATTTTGAAGTTAAGATTTAGTTCGACACTTTGGGCTACTTGTTCATTAGTTTTTCTTTGTTTTTTTTAAATTTTTTTATTTTTATTTTTGTTTCTAACGTACTACAAAGAAGAAAATTTACGTAGGTATCTCTTAGGTGGAACCCAGTATAAATTGGGGTTACTCTTCTTAAATCATCATTTCTGAAGAACATTAAATTTGGTAGTTCCTAGTGAAGATCATATTATACATTATATAGTATATAGTGTCCTGGGTATGACGAGAAACTACATCCAGCAGCAAGGCCTCTGATTTGAAAATTGAAGGTTTCAAGGTGTGTGGAACCACCTCTTAACTTCTGTTATTCCGAGGTTCACCCTGAACTAGCAGGGTCCCAACTATGGGCAAATAGTTAGCTCCAAACTGGGGTTATGCAGGAGAAAAAGAAAAAGAAAAAGTTGAGCTAGGTAAGTGTCTTTAGCTTTGGATATTAACTTGTGTGAGAAAAAGTAATGTCTGAAATAAAAGCCTCTACGCCTACTCTGTGTAGAATACAAAAAGCTGAACTCTCTAACCTTAGTAGATAATCTTCCTAAAGATGGTGTATTGATAAAAGCACTGCGTTTTCAGTCTCTAAAACTGGTTGGTGTTAGTAAGGGCATACAGTTGTAAAACTCACTCCAATATTTTCATGATGGTTCAGTTATGGAGCCATCAAGAAAACCCCATCCAATTTATGCTAGCATAGAAATGGACGTTAAATGATGATGATGATAATAAAATAATAAAACATTTTATAAACAGAATTAGAGGATCAATCAAGTTTGTAATCCAGGGTGGGAAACTTAGAACCACTCACTGATGGATACTGAGAAATGATTTTATGATAAACTGACTACAAAAATTTTCAACTTTGGCCTTTGACTTCTAAACTTTTTTATTTATTTATTTTTTTTTTAATCATCTCACCCCCAAGCAAGGCATTCCACTGCCACTATTGCGCATGGGGCTACATAGGGGAAGGTAAAGAGAAGGAGTGGTTAGACATAGGGAATGTCAGGAGGAAGGTGAAAGATGAGTAAGGATAGCGAGGATGAGGGTTAGGCAGATGGGAAGAGTGCTTGATAGAATGGGAGCAGGTTAGTGTGTTAGGAGGTATCTATTGACCTTACATTTAAACTCCTGGAGATTGTAGCCATCGGGGAAGCAATCATTTGGAAGAGAATTCCACAATCGGGAAGTGCGAGGAAAGAAACTGTTAGAGTAGAAGTTACGGCTGCATTTTATCGGTTTCACTGTAAAAGGGTGGGATCTAGTTGCTAATCTAGTATCTCGTTCAAATCCGTATTTAGGGGGCACCAGTGATCTAAGTTCATCGGAGCAGAAGCCGTAAAAGTATTTATAGAAGAGACACAGGGAAGCCACGTCGCGCCGGTGGGAGAGAGACTGCAGGCGGTCTGCCAAGTCGGTATTTATCACATTACGGACCCTCCTCTGAACCTTATCAAGAAGCCCGAGAAGAACAGCAGGGTCACCCGACCAGATATGGCAGCAGTATTCAATGCACGGGCGGATGGTAGATTTGTAAATGTGCAGGATAGATTTAGACGGAAAAAACTTCCGGGCCCTACACAGAGAACCGACTTTCATAGCAGCGGATTTAGCAATGGATTCGATATAGTCATTCCATTTGAGGTCCGCTGAAAGTGTGAGATCAAGGAGGCGTAGTGTTTTACTCTCTGGGAGGCAAGCCTGGTCCATGCTAATGGGAGGTAGGTGAGATTGTTGATGATGGTTAATTGAGAGTAGCAAATTTTTTGCCATAACTTGATTCCACATGTTATGTTTCATAATTCTTATGAAATACTATTTCTTTACTTTTACAATTCTAACTTGAACCCTCCAGTTTTAATGCCATTCTTCTTTTACTTTAAATTATGAATGATAATGACTCTCCACAGCTTCCAGTTATGTTGCTCCAAGCAACTTTTGTTTCATTACCATACTGCCTAGTCTGTCTTCCTTTACTTTATCATATGCAGATATTGCACAGTGTTTTCAGCAATCTTACTTAGTGATGCATACGGCTGGCTGTAGCCTTAAAATGTACGAACAATGCAAAACTCTGCCTGTGGCACCAGTGAATCTTTTTGGGATGTTGCGTGATGACTATGATCAATGACTAGAAGGCAGCCATTCTGTACATATGTGTGAAGGACATTCCTGTACTCAATGTGGAATCAATTTCAAGTCACATGTAGATTTTACGAGACATTTAAGGGATCATCAACAGCATAGAAGTCATCTCTAAAATGTTAGTTTCGGACAATTTCTTGTGTTGTTGAGAGATTGAGATTGACCCCTGTGCCCTGTCTTTCTTTACATTAAAAATTTAATGTACAGTGAAACACAATGTTTTGCAGAATCTTACTGGGTGGTGTGTATGGTTGCCCATAGTCTTAAGACATGACTATTATGATGAATTGCTTTAAATGCATGTCATTGTGTGGCACTGTTGAAAGTTAGTGGAATGTTGTGTAAAAGCCATACTTGATAATAAGAAGACAATCATCATCATCATCATATATATATATATATATATATATATATATATATACATATACCCGCGCACACACACACACACTAGCAGTATAGCCCGGCGTTGCTTGGGTGTAATGAAAGCTTTAAAACTAATCCATGGTCCTGGAGCTCAGACTCTTTGGACGTTGGCACAAAAGACTAAAAAGCAATAGTTGTTTCTAGTTAAAGCGAAACTGTAGACTGAAAGAAAAATCAATGGATGTAAGTCAAATTTTGATTTCCTGCTATCGATATCAAATAAGTTTTTTTCATTGTAAACTGAATTTTGAAGGCTAAATAAGTCCTCTGAGTAAATGGCATCATGGCTGAGACTAAGAACTACAATTATACCTACTTAGAGCCAAACCCGAAGCAAAAACTAAAATAAAAGGGCTGAAAAAATTACAGACATACAAGCAGATAAACAGACACACACACAAACATCTTGCCTTTTATATATATATATATATATATATATATATATATATATATTATCAATTTTCTGCATTATTGTAAGAACTGCAACCTTGAAACTTCTGAATATCGTTTCTTATGTCTTTGTCTATGAGTGTATCAAATTTGATTAAAATCGGACCACTCCTTCTATAACCCGATTTTTTTGATTATCGATTTTTGATATTTACCGGGGTTATCCCAACACAAAACCTAGCTAAGAATACTCGCATATGCTTATAGTACATTGTAAATTTTCAAGAAAATCGGTTCAGCCGTTTCAGAGTCTATAGGTAACAGACACACTCACACACACACACACACACTCAGTCAAAGTTCCATTTATAAATAAGTTTAGATATATACTGAATTAATTTTTGATCTTTATACAAGCAGTGTGCTTCTAGGTTCTAGTATAAATTCTGGAGTAATTTAATGTCCTTCACAAATATATCAAAGTTAATAATGATTGCACTAATGTTGTTTTTGGTTTAACTTATTTCTATCATCATCATCATCCTCATTTCTCCATCACACCCAGATGGTGCATAGGGCAGCAAGTTTTTGTTGCTGTTTCTGTAACAAACTGTTTTTACGGGGCAGGGTTGTTAGACCTGCACCCAACCCCCAAACTGGAGGACCGGTGGACCATACTTGGTCCTTACATTTACAGCACCTGGTCCTTACATTTACAGCACCTGGTATTCCCAAATGGTCACCTATTTAAGTCCTGACCAGGCTCGATGTTGATTAACTTCAGTGATCGGACAGAAACCAGTGTATTCAAGACGATATAGCCGTAGACAACTTATTTCTATCCTCTAATGAAATTTTTCGGGAACTACTTTCCAAATGTAGACAAATAGAACCGATATCTTTCAAAATCTATACATAATCTATATTGTCTGTGTTTGGCTCTTACACATATTTTCCAATTTCTTTATTCATAACGTATGTCTGTTTGAATTTGTGCACATATGTCCGACAGAATTACATCTGTTTCATTTGAACTGCATGTTAATAAATGTCCATATATTTATTTTTATTCTTTCGTCAGGCACAGTACCATGATATTGGGGCATCAAACTTGAATGCTGTGGTTTGTCAAATGAACTTTGTAGCTACTAATTTACAATTAGTGATTTTTGTATTGTGTTTGCTTAATGTCCAAAGTTATTAGTCAGTTTGTCAGTTATGTTAGGTTTATGCCTAAATGTATTTCTATATATTTAACTTTTGACTGTAATTATCAAGAAAATTCTATTGATATATGTAACTTGGTTTATAGTGTATGCCTATATATATATATATATATATATATATATATATGTGTGTGTGTGTGTGTATGTATTTATTGAATATTTATTAAGAATATTTATTATTCATTTCTTGAGAATAATAATTTATTATATATATATATATATATATATATATATTAAATTATTATTCTCAAGAAATGAATAATAAAAATCATCTGTCAACATTACAACTCATTTCCTACATCTTTCAATTATAATACATGGAAGGTTAACCATGATTATGAATGGATTTTATTAAAAATCAGTCAACACAGTGTTTGAAGTCTATTTAATCTGACATATCTAAAAGAAAATTTGTTTCCTAAATAAACACAAATATATATATATTTATATATATATATATATATATATGACAATTTTAAAATTTGTTTTGACTGGTAACTAGTATCACTAATAAATTTTGTTTTGCAAATTGAAATTTTTTTCCAGACGTGACTGGTTCATTGGGAAAAACGTCAAAGTTGAAATATTTCGTATATTTACCATTTAATCAGATGCTCATCCAACTTCACTTCTATATATATATATATATATATATATATGTGTGTGTGTGTGCGTGTAGACAAAAATACACACACACATAGTGTACACACACTGTAAGATAAACCGATAATAAAAGAGATAATATTATATCCTGATACGTGTAAATACATGTGTGTATATAAACACATACATATTCCGGATTATATAAGTTTAATGTTTTTTCTAAATTTATTCCTGTGTGAATATATTTATTAAAATTTAATTATGCTTTATTATGTGTGTGGGTACATGCATACATGGCCATATCTGACTTCCGGGCACGGGTCCAGGCTGATCCGTGCAATCATAGTGAAAATCTGGGCAAGGAAAAATGTCTTCGTCAGAAATCAAACTAAACAATTCACGAAGAAAGAAAAAGAAAGAAAGAAAGAAAGAAAATGAAGAAAATATTCGAATGAACGCAGTAAAAATCTGTTTGTTCATTAATTTTGGGAGAAAAGACTGATTATACTCAGAAAGTCCGAACCGATTTCCTGCTTTCGTTCACATTCTGTGCCTAATTTCTATTGGAATAGCTGAAAAAATCAGCAAAAATCATAGTTTCTGGAAACGGATGGCACTGATGATGTCATTACATTGTCAACTAACAAATCCAGGCAATTTAGAGCGTTTGGGTATCAATCTGAGAACAGTGAAGAGGATTTGGAAAAAGAGATGAGTCTCATAGTGATTACAAAGGTGTTTAGAGTGATCAATAGTGATGATAATGTTATGCTACCATTTATTTTCCCCACTGGGCCCTCAGACTCAACCCTGAGAACAGTGAAGAGGATTTGGAAAAGAGATGAGTCTCATGGTGATTACAAAGGTGTTTAGAGTGATCAATAGTGATGATAATGTTATGCTACCATTTATTTTCCCCACTGGGCCCTCAGACTCAACCCTGAGAGCAATGAAGAGGATTTGGAAAAAATTTGAATGAATCTAATGGTGATTAAAAGAGTGTTCGATGATGGCAATCATTATGCCTCAGTTCTCCTTTCCACAGGGCCACCGGCTCAACACAAAGAACAATGCAGTGGATTCAATAAGTATTGGATGATATTGCTAGTCAGCATCATGATGTTTTGATTGATCACTAGTGATGACAATAGGATGTCATCATTGATTTTCTGACAGGGCCTCACAATCATCAGAGAGGCCCATATGAAGTGTCTTTAGGAGTTAGTGCTATCCTGGGTCAAGAGGGTGGCTGCTGGAAGACCTTATGTCTGGGAACAGGATTTTGCACCATGCCACAGAAGCTAGAGAATCAAATCCTGGCTGACAGACAATTTCTGTGACCACATCATACCTTACATCTGGCCACCTAATTCACCAAAATGCAACCCCCTTGATTATTATGTGTGGGACACAGTTGAGCAAGAGACAGTTCAGAGGAATTGCAGGAGATTCCAAAGTTTTCTGAAGGACGTGGATGATTGCTCTTTAGTATTTCAAGATTTTTTTGTAGTTTTGGTAAATGTATCTGTTCAAATGAGTTGACAAATTTTCATTTTTGTATAATTTAGCTGATAAAATATGTCACTTCCAGTGTGTGTGGGGTTACCATCATTGTTAACTACCTGATGAGACATTGTTTTTTCATTGTCAAAACAAAATGTACAGTTTTGTAGTAGTTTGCACATGTTCTAAAGTAATAATTAATTTTATATATATATATATATATATATAGTCATCCGTAGACAGATCTGTTTTATATATATATATAGTCATCCGTAGACAGATCTGTTTTGCTGTATCACGGCTCATCAATATGGTTAGACTCCAATTGCTTTTTAACCCAGGATTGAAACCCGACCGAATTGGCATCAGTCGGCGATTCTACCTCTGAGCTATGGGTGCTCGGTAGGAGGAGGCAGACATTTTAGCATGTATATTATCATTATACATGCCCAATAGCTGAGAGTGTTCAAATTTATTGCTGAATGAACAATGCGTAGATGCTAGAGTAGCTACTGTTTTTTAAAGTCTACCATTCTTCTTATATATATATATATATATATATATATATATATATATATATATATATATTTTAAGGGAAATGGAAAATAAATTCTGACAATGTGAGATAAAAAATACTTGACAAACAACAAAATATGGATTTATTGTATGGTAGCTAACATTATAATGTTTCGGTTGTTATAACCATCATCAGGGCTTATATTTACTATTGCAATTTTTTTTTTTTTGTTACAGCCTGTGAATAGATTTAGAAATGTGATAAAAACTTAAAATTTTAATATATATATAATATCAGATAGATATATCGTTGTGAATCCATATTTTGCATGTATATGTTTTCTAATTGAATTGTATTTTATTGAAACATAATTTATGTAATATATTTGTGCATTTACTCTATATGTATGCGTGTCTTTTGGGGATGAAGTGTTACTTTCCTTCAACCTGCTTTTAGATGAGAAAGGAAGGAAGGAAAGAAAGGAGGAGAAAAAAAGGAAAAAAGCACATATATTGTAATATGGTTATTGACTTGCCACCACTGTAGAGAATTTGACCAATAAGTTCAATCGGCCATTTCCCACTGTCACTTTGTATTAAGAATTAGGTTAGATAAACCCAATAGAAGAAAGAAAAGAAAACATTGACTTACCTTTTTTCCCCCTTTTTTGAGGATGCAGAATGCCCCACCCACCTCCATTTTCTTCATTGCGCTTTTTATTCTGATCATCGGTATTGTCCACATGTAGTTGGAGAGGTTTTTAAAAATAATCTGGCAAATGACAAAACTTATTAGATATCCATAATTTGCATGTATATGTGTGCATACATACATACACACACAAAATGTGTGTGTATTTTGAGTGTATGTAATATATATATATATATATCAATTCTTTTCTTCTGCATTTATATGTATGTTTTTTTTTGTGTGTGTATATATAATATATATATATATATAATTGTGGACACTTCATATTTGAAATATTGTTCACCATAATAATGTATGAAGTAATGAAATTGGCAAATTAAAAATAAATCCACAAAGTTTTTAGAAATATTTACTTCTATATATATATATATGTGTGTGTGTGTTAAAGGAAATCATTGAATCTTTTTTGATTCAGTCACAGTTGGCCACATTGTTCAAATGAAAGACTGTAGAATGCTGAAAATTGTGATATACAGCCATTTGCTTGATGGGGCATGAAACATTGGAAGGCTTCTGCTCTGTTTTAAAAACAAACTGAAATACAATCTCAGAGCAGCTAACATACCTGTTGACTTCTTCGAATTGTCTTCTTTACATCAAATAGAGTGGAGGTCAACTTGTCATCATAGCATTGTAAATTTTGAACCGAATGATTTTTAACACCTTGATGCTCTCCGTTTGAGAACTAAAACCTGATCTTTCATGCCAATTTCTCCATCTGCGGTGACATTCAAGCGCCCAATTTGTCATTTGTTCTGCAAAACCAAGGCTGGTTTAAAGGCTCACACTTGACATAAACACCCAGAATCCAGGTCAGCAGCAGAGGCTTCTGATTCTCAAATGGTTTCAAATGCTCTTTCGGCAGCCTGGTATGCAAATCCAAGGCAAACTTGATGGTACTTATAAGACACCAACATAAAACTTGATGTTTTATGTATCAAATGAATTGAACCCTCATATGTCGAAATCAACAGAAGAGCCTATGATTAAGAGAATGTAATATGACAAACTTGGAAAGTGTTTTTCTGTGACACATTTCATCCTTTGGACTTCATTGGACTAAATTTATGTTTACCTTGATACAGCTACACGTGTGCATGAAGGAAAGGGACACTTACAATTTTAATTTAAAATGTATTGCTTTTAATTTTCATGTATGATTTGGGTATATAATTTAGCCAATTTTATATTTCTTTTCATTTGTTTCTGTTACCATCAATTTTGTTATTTAATATCCTAGATTGTGATGATAAAACTTTCTTTAAAACATTTAATCTTCCATGAAAGGTTAAATGTTTAAAGAACCAGCATGCAAATTTATTATGGATAATCTAGTGATTGAAGTACTTTTAAAGATTTTTCTCTTCTTAAATTGTTTTCTCTTTTAATTAGAGTAGCATCAAAATTGTGGTCACTCTCCATGTGTTAAACAGCTAATGAATTTAATGTGTTGTTTTCTAAAATATCTTTTTTTGTGTTCATATAATTTTTTATTTGTATATCTTTTTCCCATGTGAATAAATATTTGGGCACCTCGAGGTGGTGTAATGGTTAGCAAGCTTGTCTCGCTAGAATCATTGCAATTGTGTAGTGAGTTTGATCCTCACTGGGTGTCCCTTACTTTCAGCCTTGTTCAAACATTTAAGCTATGCTTAGTAAATCACCATGTGAATAAATATACATATTATCCTACATTTATAGAGCAACTCGTAGTTTCGTGCACTATGCTATAGACATAGAATAATAAGTATATTTATAAATGTATACTTAATAGCTCTGCTATATTACACTGAGCACTGTTTTATTAACACCAGAAAAATATTTATATATGTGTGTTTACTTGCGTGTATATGTATACTTATTGAGATATATACAGTACTGTGTAAAAGTATTAGGACAATAACTGTTTTATCTTTTATGAGGTATATTGACAGAAAATAAACAATTTAATTAATTTTATTTGATTTTTTCAACAAATGCTTTAACAAGAAAAAAATACTTGTTGCGAAATAAATTTAATATTTAGTATAATAGCTTTTTGCTTTGATCACAGCCTTCATTCTGTCAGGCATTTACATCACAAGCTTCTTTAATGTATCTAATGGTATTTCCTGGGTGAGTTCATGCCGACTTCAGAGTTTTGTGAGGACATCATTACAATGTCCTCACTAATCAGGGTTTGTTTTCTTGCAAGAAAAACCAACCTCGATGAGTGAGGGCATCATAAGTGTTGAAGCTTCAGCTGGCCTGAATCTACTCAGTTTAAGTGGCAAATTCTTTGCACTAAAACTGTCAATGCTCTATCTTCACGCCAATATCAAGCTCTTTACAATAAAAAGCCTGCTTGCCAAAATACCTTTTATATTTGGCATATTTTTTGTCTACTGGCCTGATTGTTTCAGAAATCTTATAAAAGAAAAATTTACTGGTGAGCATAAATTTTTCTTTAGTAAGATATATTGAGCATTGAGGAAAGTAGACATAAATAAATATACTGTTTAATAACTAAACTGAACTTTACTGAATAGCATACCAGCAAAATAATGTCCTAATTTAAATTCTTCTCCTTCTTTTATGTGCCCTGTCCTTTCAGGACATAGGCGATCATGGCTTTCCACGTTTTCCTATCCCTGGTGGCTCTTAGCACGCTTTCTCCTGTTGCACCATGCAACCCTTGTTCCGTCATCCACCTGATCAGGTCCTTCAAATATGTTATCCGCTGCTTTCCACTGTCTATTTTTCCCTCTGGCCTGTTAGTATCAGGTTCTCCAAGCCTCATTGAATGTCCCAGGAACTTTAGTTGTCCCTTGCTGATGCTCGGTATTAATTTCCTTTTCATTGCCATCTGTTCCAAAATCTCGTCATTGCTTTCATGCTCAGTCCATGATATTCGCAGCATCCTTCTGTAGAACCACATTTCAGCTGCTTCTAGTTTTTCCTTCATCTTCAAAGATATTGTCCAGCATTCACTGCCATATTGAAGAACTGACATCACATAGCAATCCAGTATTCTTCTCTTTGTTTCTAGCGAAATTGTCCCGTTTCTTAATACTTTACTCAACTTCTGGAATACCTTTTTTGTCATGCCAATTCACCTTCAGATCTCTATGTCTCACTTTCCATCTTGTCACACTTCCTATCATCTGTTAAAACATTTTTCATATATTTAAATTGCTGTACTTCGATTTTGTATCTTCAATTTGTATGTTAGGCTGTTACTTTTGCTTGACAGCCTTGCATTTTATTATCTTGGAAACCATATTTAGTTCTTTATTCTTGCTTTTTTTTTTACTATTTACTAGTGTAAGATTAGTTTTCTTTCTATGTCTGCTATCAACACTGTAATCTGTATATCTTCTTGAGATTGGGGCTGCCAATAATGAATCTAATTCTCTCACAATCACCTCATTGTATAGGTTTAATCTTTTGACTTGTTAACTAGCTTAATACTATATAATTTTCATTTAATGAAACTACAACAACATTTTATCACTTCTAAAACCTTTAAAAGTAGAGAAGAAAACAATTTGAAATTATCAGAATTCTTTTTATTTAGAAACTTTGATTGTTTTAAAGTAAACAAAAACTTAATTTTTCCCACTGAGTTTTGTCTTGGTTAATAATGATGATTTTGTTCTTGACGAAAACAAATTTCATGTTTGTTACTTTTAAACAGATTTTTCTGTTTCCAAAGATGTGACATTGCTTTTTGAACAACTAAAGGAAAAAAAAAAAGTCTTCTTTTTTCAATTAAACAAGATGTAATACTTTTTAATTACTTTCTCTGAACATATGTATGCAGTCATGAAAATTTGACTAAATTTAAATGTGGGGGGAAAAAAATTGTCATAGTAAAAAAAAAAAAAAAATTGTTTTTTTAAATAATGAAAAGTCAAGGTATTGAAAGGAAACTAGTGCAAAGAAAAATATAACAATGTATTAGCAATCTGTTCTATTTACTCATGAGATATTCCATTCTTATGGCAACTTGAGGCATGCTCATTTATTGGCATTAAGTAATGCCTTAAATGATAAAAGAAATAGGACAGAAAATATTCTCATCAGCAGGATGCATAAACTGTAAAAAGCGAACGCTCATAATGGATACATAAAAGATTAAATGAATGCAAAAGAGATCCATTCTGTGATACCTAAACTGAAATATATGAAATCTAAAAACCTGTAAAGAGCAATCATTCTAAAACCAGTGATAAATGAGGCATCAGCTTAGATGAACAGACAACAGTATCAAATGGGCTTGTAATAGAGATCCTGTCAGCCATAAATGATTTGGGATCAATTAGATTACTGAAATAATGAGCAAAATCTACAATGGTGGTGAAATACAGGAAGACCTCAGTGTTTCTTTCTTCATAGAGATGTCAACAAAACTAGACCTTGGCATAACAGTACACTGCATCCGGCAGCAAGGCCTATGATTGGGAGGTTGTGAGGAGCACGGAACCACCTCTTAATTGCTGTTGTTTCCAGGTCCACCCTGACCCAGAGTGGTAGCACCTGTTAGGCTCCCAGCTATTGGGAAATAGTTAACCCCCAAACTGGAGTCAAAACACCATGAAAGTATAAAAATAGACTTTTATAGAAATATATACATGAAAAGAGACTTTTATAGAAAAATATACATTTTTGAAGAAAAAATGATTACCATAACATATTTTTGAAGGAAAAAATTATTCTCAGCAAAACATTTTTGAATACAAAACTAGAAGGCATTTTCAGTTTTCTAAAATAAAAAAAAAATAAAAACAAACAATTTTCGTTAAAACCTGACTAAATCAACTTTCTCACTATAACCAAACATTAAAAAAAAAAATACCTTAAGACCCTGGTTTTTTTTTGGGGCGGGGGGTTGCATGAAATAACCCACAGAGTTAAACAAAACTCAAACTCAAAACTAGATGCAAATAAATGTGAACTCTATATCTAAACTTATCATTAGGATTCTACTGAATGGGTCTCGTTGTAGAATTAGACAGGAAATAAAGTGAGAACTGTACAGTTTTGTTGAAGACACTCAAACGAAACATAATGCTATAGTAGTGAGCAGTGCAAATGCAGAAAAACTTATATTTCATGACACAAAAGTATTTGACAATGTATGGCATGAAGAACTACTTGAAATACTAGACAAGCTTGATATACATGGTGAATGATATTCAAGTAATCCATTATCTCTATGAGAAACAACCGGTATACAAAAGAGTAAATTTAGGACTTGAAAGAGAAGTAGGGCAATTTATTCTTAAGAGAACTAAAAGACCTACCAGGATTTATTGTTGGCAAATATAATTTTAACAACATGAGCTATGTGATTGACACTAGAAAAGAGTGAGTAAAAGATATAGATATTTGTTGAATGAATCAATTCTAGAAAATGGCTTGATTTATTGTTTAGGTAGGGTAAAACAATTGAAAAAAAAAATCAGTTTTAGACTTCACATTCATAAATAAAAATTAAGTGCAAATAACTATTTCTTAAGTCAGGGATCTATTTGATACCCTCCACCAACTCTAAAATGATAAAAAAAATTAGTCATTTTTTTTTTTTTTTTTTTTTATTCTGACAAATGCTGTGTCTTAAGTAGGGTAGAATGAATGCTAATCTACAAAATTATTTTATTTTTAAAAAGTCCTTCCCATTGTTTTATGAGTTGACCAGTCAATTTAAATAGTTCCAATTTTTCTTTATCTTTTTTTTTTTCACCTACAGGAAATTTTGTTTGTTTTTCATCTTGAGTTGTTTCAAGGGAAACATTTTCACTAACCTGAAATTAATTGAAAGACAGAAGTATTATATTCATTTAGAGAACAAGTGACCAATTGTTATGTTAATAGCTTTTTTATTCCTACTTTTACACAGGGTAAAACTCACTGTAAAGAAGGAGAGAGAGAGAGAGAGAAAAAAAAAGATAAGCATTACTTATTATCATTGTTGTTCTTACACAGCTAAAGGTATTTGTTTTCCCCTGGGCTTTTGTTTATGGTACCTACTGTTGCTCTTCATGGCTTTTTCTGGGGTAGTAAACAGTCCCTCTGATCAGTAATAGACTTAAAATTGGCTGTAATTGACTCCTAATTCTCTGCCCAGAGAGACATGTTTATGTGTATTTGGTGACTTTGTACTTCGAAAGATGCCAATGCTTGAATCGTTAAACACTGACAATTATTGCAGAATTGATTGCAATGAAATGGTTGGTCAGATTTCTAGAATTCTTGGAGAAAGCTAATGTCAAGCCAAAGCTGGGTCTATACTATATTTAAAAATATATTAAAAAAAAGAAAATACATTTTGATACGATTGACTTGTTGTATACCTAGGAAATATTGACTCCAATGGAACTTCCATTTTTGGGAACCAGTTCTGATGAAGAATGTATCATACTAGTTACTAGTCATACATATGACAGAAATATATTTGGAGTACGCTAACAAGATATATGTATTTCTCTATATCTGTGTACAGCTGTACACAGAAATAGCTTTGTGTGTATGTGCGTGTATATATACATACACACATATTTAGCTTTGTGTGTATATATATATGCACACACATACACAAAAAGCTAGATACACACACATAACATATATGTATATATTTCTTAATCATTTCTTCAGATTTATTCCATATTTTTTTATATGCGAGTTTCATTAAAAATGACTCAAAAGTTACTGTGGTTAAGTTTTTTTTATGTAATTTTCCATATGATCTTATGTTTTTCTTTTCACTACAAGAATCATAGAAAAATGTCTGAATGTTCTATTTACCCAAGCACTTTTGGACAATTTTTATATAATTTATGTACTGAAAAGGAAAAAAAAAAAATTTGACATCACATGAAAAATTATATATAAAAAAAAAAACTTCACCACACCACCTTGTTTGTCATTCTTAACAAAACTTGCATAAAAGATGGATTGCTGCCTATATATATATATATATATATATATATATATATATATAAATCACAATTTACTTTTCTGCATATCATATTGCTCAGGATAATATCCATTGACCTGAGGAATTTTTCGGCCAACACTTTTCAAAGGCTTATGTTGGCTTTGTTATAAGTTGTTAATAATAGGACAAAGGAGAACACCAAAACTGACTTACAAAAATGGGGGGAAAGATGGAGCTCGTCTAAAAATAAATTTTAATCTAATTAATTAAAATGTAAGGGGGGTGTAAACACACAACTCCATAAGAGTGATAAAAGGGAAAAAAAGGTAACACTCACAAACCCTCCAGTAATTTAGTGATGTGTTTTTATATATATATATATATATATATATACTATAGTCATTCGCAGACAGATTTGTTTCGCTGTATTACAGCTCATCAGTATGGTTTAGACTCTGGTCGCTTCCTAACCTAGGATTGAAACCCAACCGAATTGGCGTCAGTCAGCGATTCTACCCCTAGGCCACGAGCGTCCAGTAGAAGAAGGCAGGCTTTTTAGCGTGTATAAACACGCCCAATAGCTAGAGTGCTCCAATTCTTTATCGAATGAGCAGTGCGTAAATGCTGGAGTAGCTACTGTTTACAAAGTCTACCCCTCATATAAAAACACATAACTGAATAAATCCTGGGCCTAACTAATAAAACAAAAACTTTTAGGCAAAATTCGACTTTATTTATCAACATAGTCTCCTATGATACACTGATTCCAATGCTTCTCTAACAATCAGATGCCTGTTTTGTAGAACAATTTGTCTTTGGCTTCAAAATATGCTTCAGTTACCGATATCACTTATTCACTGGAGCTAAATCTTTTTTCATGGAGCATTCTTTTGAGGTCTGCAAACAGCCAGTAGTTATTGGGGCCAGATCTGAAGAATAGGGCAAATGTGGAAGCAATTCGAAGTGAAATTCATGTAGTTTTGCCATTGTTGCAATCAACTTGTGACACAGTGCATTGTCTTGGTGAAAAATCACTTCCTCTTCTTCATTTGTGGCTGTTTTTTGGTGATTTCTTTCTTCAAACACACCAATAATGCTATATAATATTCGCTATTGATGGTTCTTCTTTACTCAAGGTAATCGGTGAACAAAATACCCTGTGCATCCCAAAACACAAAGACCAAAACCTTGCCTGCTGATATTTGCATCTTTGGTCGCTTTGAACGGCTTTCACCGGCTGCTTTTTGATATTTTCCGAGACAACTGCCGATTTAAGACAACCTGAGCATTTAGCATCAGTTGTGTCTGTACGACCACTTTTAAAGTCAGCATACTACCTCTTAGCCATTGTTTCCAATGAAGCAGAGTCCAAATAACACTTATCAAGCCATTACTTTGATTGAACAATATTTCTCCCATCAGAAAGCAATGCTTTATCAACATATGAAATTCAGATTTTTCAATTGTTTTGAAAATTTGCAACAGTAACTTCACTTAAATAACTGTATTTTGTAAACTAACAATCTGATTGGGTCCAAATTTTGTCACATACCATTTGAAAATTTGTCCTATGGATTTTTTATTAGTGGCTATTGTTGCTACTTCACGACTATGGGTCAAACTTGTTCGAAAAAAGCTTAGTCTCCAAAAATCGTTAATATGCACTCACTTGCAAAAAAGAAAAAAAAAAAAGAAAATTATTTTTACAATACAAAATGTGTTTTGGCTTTAAATGATCCACATCGGGTTGATAAATTGTAAAAAGCAAATCAATCATTCAATGTAGATACAGAAAAGGTCCCAGCCCTACCAAAAAGCCGTTGTTTTCCCAGATATTGGGAACTGGTTTTGACTGAAAACTTTTCTGCAACCTCTCATAGATTAAGAGAAATGAAGAATGTGTGCATCGGAGAGTATATGTGATAGAGAAAATAAAATTTCTTTATTTCTTTATTCACTTTTGGGGACATCCATTGTGTCAGTTGGTAAATTTCAAGTCTAATTTGTGGTAAGAATTTAACTCTTGATCTCAACTTCATGAATGTAATCACCTAATCCAGCCAGCCTCTCCACATGATCTCTATACATTCATTGCAAATAATGTGTTGCATTAATTGACGAGCCGAGTACTTTGACTGCAGCTCTGAGGCTGAGATTTATCAAATCGAGACAAGGGCCTTCTCGGTTTTCTTTCTTCAGTGCCAACTTCGTGTCTCTTTTGTTATTTTTATGACAGCTTGATATTTTCTCTCCATGTTGGTATTTGTCCGGATTCATTTTTTTTCTTTTTTTATCCTTGTAATTTTGAAGAGAATGGGGAGCAGTCTTCAAAAAAGATTTCAGATTCTTTTTTGGTCAAATCAAAAGCATTTTCGATGGATGGATAGATAGAAGAAATAAACAAATGAAAGAAAGAATGAACAGACAGAAGGATGAATTGAAAGGGTGGGGGTGGGTGGGGAGAAGTAGGGAGATGATAATCTTTAAAGATGTGTGTCCAGTTAAGCATCTACATTCTTTCTCTTTTTTTTTTCTTCATCTCCTTTTTGCCACTTATTTTTCTCTCCTTTTGCTTTTAATGTTTTTCTTTTCTATTTTGGTGACCCAATAGTTGGCAAAGACTATAGAGTTTCTCAAACAAATAAGTAATTTTTTTTTCACCACAACTTTCGTGTTGCATTTTCTTGTATATTTTTTCTTTGTTCTTGTCTGCATTTTGTTATTGTCATAACAGAAATATGTTTGACCATTGGTTTTTGGTCCTTCTTTTATACAATTTTATTCCCCTTTCTCTTTTTTTTTTTTACTAATTTGTTCTCTTTTCTCAACTTTTTTCTACTTTTTCTCTTGGCTTTTTTGTTTTATTAACAGGTCTTTAATTATTTTCATTCACTCCTTTCTATTTTATTATTTATCTTTGCTTTTTTATTTTTTTTTTTTAATGCCTTTTCATCCATTTCTTATTTTTCCTTGGGGTATTTTTTTACCTTTCTTTCTGATTTTTCTTTGTTTTATTCTCATTAGACTTTTCTGTCATTCTCATTCTTATTTCTTTTCTGTCATTCTCATTCTTATTTCTTTTCTGTCATTCTCATTCTTTTTTCTTTTCTGTCATTCCCATTCTTTTTTCTTTTCTGTCATTCCCATTCTTTTTTCTTTTCTGTCATTCTCATTCTTTTTTCTTTTCTGTCATTCTCATTCTTTTTTCTTTTCTGTCATTCCCATTCTTTTTTCTTTTCTTTCATTCCCATTCTTTTTTCTTTTCTTTCATTCCCATTCTTTTTTCTTTTCTTTCATTCCCATTCTTTTTTCTTTTCTTTCATTCCCATTCTTTTTTCTTTTCTTTCATTCCCATTCTTTTTTCTTTTCTTTCATTCCCATTCTTTTTTCTTTTCTTTCATTCCCATTCTTTTTTCTTTTCTGTCATTCTCATTCTTTTTTCTTTTCTTTCATTCCCATTCTATTTTTCTTTTTCATTTTGATTCTTTTTTTCGGTTTCACTCATTTTCTTTTTTTTTTATTTTCATTTATGTTTTTTTCTTTTCTGTCATTCTCATTCTTTTTCCTGATCTCTTAACTTTCTTCTCTTTTTATCATATTTTTCTCTATTCTTTGTTTGGTCCTCTCTTTTGGTTGTTATTTATGTAAGTCTATTTCTTTTCTTCATTCCTCAACTGTATTATCCAGGTCAACATTGATGAGTCTTCAATCTGATGCCATCATTTTTTAGGAACAAGAAAAGAAAATAAAGAACAAAAGCCAATCTCTCTCTCTCTCTCTCTCTCGTCCACCATCAAATGTTTATACCAAACCTTCACACTTTACTGATGCCTTTGTCTAGTCGAATTCCCATCTTATCCATTTTCTTCTTCTTTGTCTTTCTTTCCTTTCCAAAGACTGTTGAACCGCAAACAGCTGCTTGTTCTGCTGAAGCCTCGAGAGATTACAAGAACCAGCAAAAAAATAGTGGTAAAGCATCTTCTTCTTTGAGAAGAAACAATACAAAGAAGCCACATTGGAATCATCCTCTCCTGGGAACAGTGCAAGCATTGCATTTAGTCTACATGACTGTTAATCAAGCACACTTGGTGTGTTTAGGATCAGGCCTTAATTGATCCTGGCTCATCTTGAGACAGGCAGAATTGAGCCAGCAAATGTGTTGACCCCTTCCCTTTTGATTGCCTCTTGATGATTCGATGCTTCTGATTGCACAAGCGTTGAGCTCAAATGGATTATTAACAGATCAAAAAGAGAAATGTTTTCCATTCAGTGTTTACTTGTGGCTTCTCATCTTTTCTCTGCTTTTTTCATGATGTTTGTATCGCTTGCTCCTTTGAGGGAATTTTTATCTTGTTTATATATCAGGTTTTCTTTATTTTTATTTGAATCTTTGGATTTATTGGTTTCCTGTTTTACAAGTTTGTTTCTTTTTTTTTTTTTTTCTTCAGCACAGATTTATTTTTAGATATTTTTTTATGTTACTACCTTTCATATGTGTGTGTCTTTTCATATGCAGAACAGTGTGTCTCTCTCAAGTTAAGAATGATGTATTTCTTTTGTGGTTTGAGTGGTGCATGACTTTCACACGGTTTGAGTGACACGTGCTTTTTCTCACGGCTTGAGTTGTGCATGCCTTCCTCATGGATTGAGTGGTACGTGCTTTCTATATTTAATCATATGTTCCAGAGTGTGTCTATTAATGTGGTACGCTTGTTATCCTGAGATATATATATATATATGTGTGTGTGTGTGTATATATATATATATATATATATATATATATATATATAATAGTAATGAACTTAATCACAGTAAGTTAACACTAATAACAGACTAAATATATGAACAGGTGAAGAGGCTCATCCCTTGTTCCTTGTTTAGGATGTGGTTTCCGGCTTTCTCTTTTCCAATCTTTTCACTCTTTTCTTTTTTTTTTTCAATTGGAGTAGATAGACTAAACTATCGCCTGATTCACACTCCACCCATGTCTATTGAACAGGTGAAGAGGCTCATCCCTTGTTCTTTGTTTAGGATGTGGTCTCCGGCTTTCTCTTTTCCAATCTTTTCATTCCTATGTAGCCCCCTGTGCTTCAGTGGCGTTACCACCTTGCTCGGGGTGATATGATTAAAAAAAAAAAAAATCTGAAAATAAAGTTTGTTGTTGAAATAAAGGTTGTTTTACCCTTCTTGACTTGATATGTTTTCTTTTTCAGTTGAGTTCTATATATTTGCTGGATTAATCTTAGTTGCTAGCCTCCTGCCCTGAAGAATCATTCGTGTGAAACCACGGTAGGTGGTGGTTCAATTCTAGATTTTTGTATTGTATATATATATATATATATATATATATATATATATATATATATATCCAAATGAATAAAAACACAGAAAATAATTGCAACATTCAAAGCATTAATTTAATACAGTGCTCAATATAAAAATAGGCAATGAATATATATTAATTATTACTTTTGAACATGTACAAACTACTACAAAATTGTACATTTTGTTTCAACATTGAAAGAACAGTGTCTCATCAGGTAGTTAACAATGATGGTAATAAATGTTTTATTCTAAAAACAATTCTTTTAAGAACAACACTTCTTTTTCTTTTGATTTTCCATAGGAGGTAAAAAATATTAAAAAAGTGGGAAAGAAAGAGGGAAGAAAAGATCAGAAAATAAGATGAGAAATCAAGAAAAGGAAAAGAAAGAGGGAAAGGAAAGATACAGAAGAAATCAAAAGTAAAGAGGAAAAATTAATGAGAAAAACAATGTCAAAAGATTTGAGCCCAGACACCAGGTAACTGATGTCAATATCTGTCTGCAATTCACTTCTGGCACTAATTAAAAATTTCTCTCTTTTAGCCATTTCCATTGGCTCTTTCCTCTCTGCATTTTCTCACTTATTGCTCTTTTTTTATATTTCTTACATCATATAAAAAAAAATCCAAAAAGGAAAGTGTCGTTCTATTTGTTTATGACCATCATTATTAACTGATAAGACAGTTGTTTCAATGTTAAAACAAAATGTACAGTTTTGTAGATATTTGCACATGTTCTAACATAATAATAACATATATATATATATTCTTCATTTGTAAATAAGCTACTACGCGACATAGGTTTCTACCATGTAGTGTCTTCAGGTGATTTGCAATAACTGATTTTACCTTTTTTTTTTTTTTTTTTTTTTTAAGAAAACTCCCGTAATAGTAATTTTTTGAACGCTGTTTAAAATTACAAGAAATTAAAATGTTTTCATTTATAGGTGTATGAACCTAATAGGTATCTTTTGGTATGGTTACACTTAGTCATAATTTTTGTTCTTTCATTTCATTCAATAATTCATTTTTGTTTGGGAATAGCATAATCACTAATTTTTCTTCCTGGCGATAGTCTAAGTATGGGTGAATGATACACATATTTATATATGATAAATTCTGAAGAAATATCTTTAATTCACTTAAGGTTCCTCATAGATCGAAGATTGAACATTAAAGAATTAAATTTCAAATCATAATTCAACTAATCTTTTTATCAGCTTCTCCTAAAAAAAAAAGTTTTTAAATTATATTCTAACTGACTTGTTTAATTTTTGAAGGCATATTTTTTTTTTTTTTTTTTATTCATTTCACC
>JBBBDQ010001642.1:217500-282500 GCA_037127315.1 Ascarosepion bandense | reverse complement strand
TCACCCCCCCTCAAATGGGGCCAAAACACGATGAAATTATAAAAATAGACTTTTATAGAAAAATATACATTTTTGAAGGAAAAATATTACCAACAATACAGTTTTGAAGAAAAAAAAAATTATTACCATAATACATTTTTGAAGGAAAAAATTATTACCAGCAATACATTTTTGAATACAAAACTAGAAGACATTTTCAGTTTCTTTTTTTTTTTAATCATATCACCCCAAGCAAGGCGATAATGCCACTGATGCGCAATGGGCTACGTAACAGTAAAAAGATTGGAAAAGAGAAAGCCGGAAACCACATCCTAAGCAGGAAACAAGGGATGAGCCTCTTCATCTGTTCAATAGACATGGGTGGAGTGTGAACTGGGCGATGGTTTAGTCTATCTACTCCAAAATAAAAATAAAAAAAATTTCAAAATCTGACTAAATCAACCTTTTCACTATAACTAAACATCAAAAATAATACTTTAAAACACTACCTTTTTGGCATTAAATAACCCACAGAGGTTGATATACCATTAAACAAAACTTAAACTCAAAAATCATAGCTGGGTAAAAAAAAAAATTGGATATATATATATAGTATTTACTCATAAGTGAATATGAAAAACTTGACTGGAGTTTGAACTCAGTTCTCCATTTTTAATCCTTTACCATTGCACACCCATGCATTCAAGCTTATGTCACTTGGGTATTCCCAAGTGGTCATCCATCTAGATACTGACCATGTTTGACTTCGTTTATCTTCACAAGTGCTTAAAATAATATACCATAGGTTGGCCCAAGCCTTGTGTGTTGGATTCAGTTAACAAAACTGTTTATAATCTATTGATGGTCATGCTAGTATAAAGTCAAGCATCATGATCATGATTCTGAAGATTAGGCACTTTTTCTCAGAATTGTAACTAATATATTTGCATATAATAAACATCCCAATGTGTGCAAGCTGTAAGCAGAACTGAATGTTTTTGCAAATACTGTTTCAAATAATATGTTTTTAAGCTGAGTAAATATTTCTGAAAATTTGTCTATATTTCTGAGATGAGGTTGTATTTACATTATTCAGACTATTGTCCTCATCTTTGTTGCCATTTATACAACGTTTAATAATAGATCATTCTATTTGGCTATATTTCTGAGATGAGGTTGTATTTACATTATTCGGACTATTGTCCTCATCTTTGTTGCCATTTATACAACGTTTAATAATAGATCATTCTATTTGGCTATATTTCTGAGATGAGGTTGTATTTACATTATTCGGACTATTGTCCTCATCTTTGTTGCCATTTATACAACGTTTAATAATAGATCATTCTATTTGTCTATATTTCTGAGATGAGGTATTATTTACAGTATTTACATTATTTGGACTATTGTCCACATCTTTGTTGCCATTTGTGTGAGGTGTTACTTTTTCACCACTGCTGTAGCCTGGTATTGAACTCACAGCTCTTTGCCAGGCTACAGCAGTAGTGGACAAGTAACTTATAGGGTTAGAGGGCGATAACTTCTAGAAGAGGCACTAGGCAAGGAATGGAGTTCATGTACCCCAATGATTGTAATAAAGGGTTTGGTTCAAAATTTCAAGCACCTAAAGAAGGCTAGAGTATGCAACATCATACAAATGACAACAAAGATGAGGACAATAGTCCAAATAATATAAATTTCTGAAAATGTTTACTTGTGTTCGATATGCCCTGTTCCTCTCTTTTACTTTAATTCAAAATTTCTTGTGTCATGCACAAGAAAATTATCCCTCGTGATACCAATACACCTTCAGGTATGTTAGTGAATTAATCAAAGAGTATTACAATGCCTGCTAGCACAAAGTCACAAGTCATTGTGACTGAGGGTTTCAGAGTCCTGGCCTTGTTCAGACTGTTGTTCATGCTAGATAATGTTCTCTCTCCCAGAAACTGTAACTAAAGTCCTCTCAGCATAATTGTAGCATAAACCACAGGTGGGCTCTGTAAGGTGTTGAACAAACACATGTGCCTGAGCAGGTGTCTGCAACATAGACATTTTTGGATATGAGTGGCCAGCCATAATTACAATGCTTATCATGACTGATCTGAAATGTTGACCGCGCCTCCTCAAGTGGAATGACTATATAGAAACCATAGCTAAATCCGCTGCTAAAAAGGTCGGTTTTTTGTGCAGGGCCAGGAAGTCTTTCCCATCTGAAACAATCCTGCACATATACAAATCTACCATCCATCTGTGCATTGAATACTGCTGCCATATCTGGTCGGGTGCTCCTGCTATCCACCTAGGGGTCCTTGAGAAAATCCAACGGAGAATCTGTAATGTGATTGATCCCAACTTGACAGCTTGGATACAGTCACTTTCTCACCGGTGCAATGTAGCTTCCCCATGTCTCTTCTACAAATACTTTCATGGCTTCTGCTCAGATGAACTTAGCTCACTGGTAACCCCCCCCCCACCATTCCCATACATGAATTTGCTTGAGCCACAAGATTAGCAACTAGGTCCCACCCGTTTACTGTGAAAACAATAAATTGTAAATGCAAATTCTACTCCAGCAACTTCTTTTCTTGCACTTCCGGCTGTAGAATTCACTTTCATTTGCTTGCTTTCCCAACAGCTACAATCTTCAAGAATTAAAATATAAAGTCAATAGTCATCTCCTATCTGACTGACTTGTATCCTCTCTCTCTCATGCTCCTTTTTCTGTCCACTCCACTCTCATCAGTATTCTCATCCTTCTCTTACCCACTTACTGACACACCCTATAACCTGTCACTCTTTCTCATAACTTACCTCCTATGTAACCCCCTGCAAAACAATGTCAGTAAAATGCTTTGCTTGGGGTGACATGATTATAAAAAAAAAAGGTTTATATCTGTTTTTTTGTTGAACGCTGTTGGATTTAAGTTTGCAGTTTTTGTACTTGATATTTAGCGTCCATATAAATTCTGCATTTCGTTCATATGCATATTGTGACAGTATTTTGTCTAGCATAGAAATCTGTTTAAACAAGTTTTATACTCCTCATGCTATTTCTTTTGCTTTTGAGAATGTCAGCAATTGGGGCTGTTTTGTCTTTTGTTGCTAGCACAGTCATGTCTTAGGTGTTTGTGGAAATGGTATTGCCTTTGTGGCATGTGTTGATAAGAATGATCAGGCCTACTCAATCAGTTTGTCACTATTTCTTTATTTCTCTCGGTTGCCATTTTTTGGTTTGATTTAACAAAAAAAAAATTTATATATATATATATATATATATATATATATATATATATATATATATACTAACAAAATAGCAAGATCGCCAAGACCGACCGCGGTTTCGCACAAATAAAAATAAAGCAGGTTGAAATGTTCTATTAATTGCAATAAAAGAAATGAGATCAAAAATGTGAACAACTCTGGGAAGGATAACGAATCTTCTTTCATTCAAATATGAGATGGCTGTAGAACGGATTGGTTGAAAATGTGCTAAAAATAATATTCATAAAAAAATTCATAGATGAAAGTTTACACTGTTAATTTTTTGAGGTAATGATGGGTTAACTGTTACCTCAATATTTTACAATTTTCATAGGCTCTCTGGCAAAGTCCTCCCACTTCCTTTTGCATTTTACTCTTGAATTTAATTTTCAAGAAAACAATTAATTATGATCTGGAAATTCAAGAAAATGTGTGTGTATATATATATATATATCTAAACTTATTTATAAATGGAACTTTGTGTGTGTATCTGTGTGTATCCGTTACCTATAGACTCCGAAACGGCTGAACTGATTTTCTTGAAAATTTACACAGTTGTACTATAAGCATCTGCGAGTATTCTTAGCTAGGTTTTGTGTCGAGGTACCCCCGATAAATATCAAATCGATAATTGAAAAAATCAGGTTATAGAAGGAGTGGCCCGATTTTAATCAAATTTGATACACTCATAGACAAAGACATAAGAAACGATATTCAGAAGTTCCAAGGTTGTAGTTCTTACAATAGTGCAGAAAATTGATAATATATATATATATAAAAGGCAAGATGTTTGTGTGCGTATCTGTTTATCTGTCTATATGTCCTTTATACAAATCCACAATTTTTATCCAATTCTCACTAAACTTCACAAATATTCTTTAGGCTGAGTCTGAGCTCAGAACCATGGATTAGTTTTAAAGCTTACATTACACCTGAGCAACGCTGGGCTATACTGCTAGTATATATATATATTAGTCATCCATATACAAGCCTGTTTCGCTGTATCACAGCTCATCAGTGTGGCCAGACACATCCACTTGCTTCTGGCCAGGATCGAAACTCAACTGATGTGGTGTCAGCCAGAGTTGCTACCCCCTAAGCCATAGGTGCATGGAATCAAAGAAGGGAAATTTCAACATGTTGTGTATAAGCAGTGTATACACACGCCAGTCACCAAAAGAACACAATTCATTCCAGAAGAGTAATGCATATATCACAGGAGTAAAAAAATGTTTTTAAAATTTTCTTCTCTAGAGAGCTCAATTGTTATGAGTGCATAATATATCATCATCCACATAGAAGCCTGTTTTACTGTATCACAGCTCATCAGTGTGGCTAGACACGTTCACTTGTTTCTGGTCGGGATCGAAACTCGACCGATTTGATGTCAGTTGTAGTCGCTATATATAGTTATTCTTCTATCATAGCTTTTCATGTTTGTAACATTATAATTTTAGGTCATGCTTATGGCTTTGTTTTTCAGGCCATTTGCAGTATCATGTAGACTGATCTTGTATATATTAATAATTCAATATATTCAATAGATTGGTTCTTGGGCTGAAAGTTGTCATTGAATATACATTGTTTTTTTTTGTTTTTTTGTTTTGCTTTTATGATTATGGCTTCAGGTATAGGTAATGTTTTTTCTTTTTTTTTTTTACAGTTGGTGTTGTGTAATAACTGATCATTGACGTTTACAACAAAGAAGGTAAGAATTTAAACTACTTGGTTTTATTTATATACACTTGTGATGAATTTTTTTGCTATTAGAGAATAATAAGAAAAGTGATTTATTTATGCACACTAAAATGAAATGTCTACAAATTTATCAAAAGAAACTTTGTCTCTAGTATTAAAAAAAACCTGTTTAAAAAAAATACTATTACTAATATATCAGTCAGTTAATTGCCATGTTAAACACACCTGTGCAATCACGTCTCTTTCGATTCATGACTGACTAGGCAGAAGATATTCTCGCAGTAGGTTGTCATTTCTTTCTGCAGTAGACTGGTTACCAACCAAGGCTATAGAACCAATCTGTTCTGGAGATAGATTAATGCTTTTCCCTTTGCACATTAGTGAATTGAGCAAATTCAACTGGTATTCAAACTCGGCTCCTCAATTTTTTTTATTCTGAGTCAATCTCCATTGCCTTAAAATGCACATCTATAGCAGTTAGGATCAGCTTTGATCTGAGTTCATAAAACCTTTTCGATCATTTTACAGATCACTTGAATAGACTAAACTATCGCCCGGTTCACACTCCACCCACGTCTATTGAACAGGTGAAGAGGCTCATCCCTTGTTTCCTGTTTAGGATGCGGTTTCCGGTTTTCTCTTTTCCAATCTTTTCACTCCTATGTAGCCCCCTGCACATCAGTGGCGTTACCATCTTGCTCGGAGTGATATGATTAAAAAAAAAAAACTTATTTGTTAATGAATTGTGTCATTGTTTCTAAAATATGATTGTTTGCTACAAAGCTTTCTTTGAGCATAACAGAAGATACTGTTATTTCTTGTGGAGAAAGCTCAAATCTTACTGAGAGGCACTCTTTTGATTCCTGTTAGGATTCCTGGCATTAGGAGTTATTTACATTATTTAACTTCTTCAGAAATATCTAAACTGTCAGCAGTATTCAACCATTTTCTCAAATCAGTGACTTTGAGCAAATGAAGCTTGTTGGTCTTTGTGACAACAATCTTTTTTCAAACATCGCAAACTGATGTGATAATCACAATGAAATGTACCAAATAACGGAAACCACATCAATTAAAAACTTTCAACAGCAGCAACACCTAAAATGGATTGAACCTGTAACTCAAAGAAAAAATAAGATAATTAAAATATTGATATTCCACATTACTTCAAATAAAAAGTTAGGAAAAAAGCCCCCTTCAATACTAGAAATGACATATACAGTTGACCTAAGAAACCTGTTTTCCAGAAAAAATGTTTTAATCAAAAGGTTTTATAAATTTCAAACAGAAAGTAGTACTAGTTTCTCAGTCAATCAATACCGAATGTTTTTTTTTATACAGAAATCGTTAATATTAGGATTACAATCAGAGTAATGTTTTCCTGTCACACTATCATAGCTGTTGTTTTCTTTGAGCCTCTTCAGTCTGGCTTTTATTAAGGGAATTTCAAACTAAAACCCTTTATTCAATCAGTGAATAAAATGTTGGGTTCAAAATTCCCTGAAGGTTGCTCCTTAATTTGCTTTAACTTTTCCTATATTCTCCTTTTCTTGCTCCTTTTTGTTCTCTTCATTATTTTTTCTTATTTCTGAACATTTTTGCTTATTAATATTTTAAATTGTTCAACAAGACAGTTAATATTCAGGTTTGAATATGCCATTGAATATTTGTAATATTTCTTTGTATCGGATTGTCAGTGTCATTCAAATTTTTCAAACACATACTTGTAGTGGATACTTTGCATTTGAAATACATTCCCATTTTTAAGTATTAAACAGTGTGCATCATGTCTATTCTCTTTTCTTTTTTTTAAATTGTTTCACCCCAAGTAAGGCAGTACTGCTACTGGTGCAAATTGGACTATATAAGAGAATAGTGAAAGTTTAAGCAGGAGGAGAGCGAAGAGAAAGATGAACCAGTTACAGGGTGTGTCAGAGAAAGGGCAAGAGAAGGATGTGAATCCCAGTGTGAAGACAGTTGCGAGGGTAGAGTGAGAAAGGAAAATAAAAAGATACATGGGGTGGGGGAAGGACGAGAGAAGGACTGGAGTCAAGTGGACAAGAGATGGGAATTGACATTGCATTTCAATTCCTAGCTGTCAGAGAAGCAAGTATACGGAAGGGAGTTCCACAGGTGGGAAGCTGCTGAAGTAGAAGTGGCGGCTATATTTGGTTGATTTAACTGTAAAAGGGTGGAACCTTGTTGTCAGTCTGGTTGCTCGATTAAATTTTTGTAGAGGAGGCACCAGTGAGCTAAGCTCATTAGAGCAAAACCCATGAAAATATTTGCAGAAAAGACAGAGGGAAGCCACATTCCAATCAGTGAGAAAGTGGTTGGAGTTGAGCTGCCAGGTCAGGACTGATCGCATTACAGATTCACCTTTGGAGCCTGCCAAGAACTCTGAGATGAATAGCAGGAACGTCTGCATTCAAGAAATCTTAGTAAATAAAATGCCCTTCGATAGGATTTAACCTGCATTCCCCTTTTGTAGGAGAAACCTGTATTTCATCTGGCATGCTTTACCATTTGTCCACAAAGAGCATCACAGTAAGCAAAGATCTGCTTTTCGTTTATAGCATCCCCTCCTTCGTTGTTTACTGTGATACTCTTTGTGGCTGAGATTGTAAATCATAAAGAAAAATAATTTGGGTGAAAATTAAAACTATTCACCCAGATTATTTTCTTCACCATAGCTGCTCATTTTCGTATCTAAAGTGTAAACAAAAGAATTTTTTAAGAATTTTCAGATTAAAAGTAAATTCATTAATTCTTTAGAAAATACTTACGATATATAATGAAAAAGACACCAGAAATATTATTATAATAAAGATCCAATTTCTGTGTATTTTTTTTTACCATAAGCAACAAAATGTCACATCATAGTACACTTGTTCATGCTATACTGATAAAAACACCTTTAAAAAGCAAAGTGATTTTTATTCCAATTGAGCCACAAGTGTGTGAGTAATTTTTAAATTAATTCTGGTTTGATTTAGTAACAAATAATTTGGAAGTTTTTCCATAATGTTAAATGATCTTCTACATTGTAAAATTTTAAGGTGGAGATGTATAAATTGATCAAAATAAAATTATATCCAAGGGAGATAACTCCATGTCTATTAACTGTTAATTACAGATTAGTTTACCTTTTTCTTTATAAGAAAATAAGATAAGCAGTGAAGAATCTCAAGTTTAGTGATAATAATAGTTTTTAGCTGATTATTATATAAATCCTATAAAGAAAAAAATGACTTGACATCGAATAGAGGCTACCAAAGGTGACATTTAAGAAAGTAATTTTTTAAAAAATTGCTGATTAGGGTTGTTGGGGTAGGGACACACACACATAGAATTGGAAGTCTAAACTCTCTGGGAGTGTCATAGAAACAGAAATTGATAGAAAGAAAATATCCACATTATAATTTCATGAATAATCAGTTACTTGTTGACCAAAAAATAAATATAGGAAATCTTGAGTTAAAAAAAAACAACAAATTGTCAGAAATGTCAATTGTTTCTGAGTTGAGTTTACTACCAGCCCACAAGTTTTAAGCACCCAGTTAGGATCAAAATCACCACTCAGTAATAATGATCATCCAGATGAGCTTACTAACCATTATCTCACCCCGTTTATTCCAGCGTGTTATTGTCATTTACTCACTTCAGCTTAGTTTGACACAAGGCTAAAATTGAGGTATTCATTTGTTTTTGTATAGTACTGACATCCTTAATGCAATAGAGATTACAGTTCTAAAAGCATGTCATGTGCATTATTTACCTTTCACTCCTGCAAAGAGCTTTGTGCATTTTGGGAGATAATAGATTGTCTTTAGCCAGACTTGATTGATTTAACTTTCTTGTTGATGGCTCTCCTCATCTTTTTAATCAAATAAAAACCCTCTTCCCATTACACTCAAAATGTGATGCTACAGAAAGCCAGCATCCATCGCTACATTTCTTTTCCCTGTTCTCTGTCATGCCGAAATGTCATCTCAGCTATATTGATTGGAGATTCATTGAGATTTTATATATAGATATATAAATGGCATTTTCTGCCTATTCACAAGTTAAATGATCCAATGGATGGGTCATTTTTAATGCAGTTTTGCATCTTCATTAATTATTGTTTTACTAGCAGTATAGCCCGGCGTTGCTCGGGTGTAATGAAAGCTTTAAAACTAATCCATGATCCTGGAGCTCAGACTCAGCCTAAAGCATATTTGTGTGAAGTTTGGTGAGAATCGGATAAAAATTGTGGATTTGTATAAAGGACATACAGACAGATAAACAGATACGCACACAAACATCTTGCCTTTTATATATTAATACAATTTGAAAAAATAAATACTCTTACTATTATTTAATGCTAATTTAAAAAATATTGTTAAAATAATTAAAAATACTAAAATTAAAAAATATAAATATAAAAACAGGAAAAATTAGATAAACCGAACAGAAGGTGGGAAAAAGCCACAAAAAGAAGGAAAGAAAAAGGGAGAAAACATGATAGAATGGATTTTAAAATAATATCTTCCTGGTTCACACTCCACCTACATCTATTGAACAGGTTAAGAGGCTCATCCCTTGTTCCCTGTTTAGGATGTGGTTTCTGGCTTTCTCTTTTCTAATCTTTTTACTCTTACGTAGCCCCCTGCACATCAGTGGCGTTACCACCTTGCTCGGGGTGATATGATTAAAAAAAAAGATGTATTTAGGCAGCAAGATTCTTATATATATCTTTCTGTAAGTGTTGTGTATTGTTTGTATTTTCATTAGCAATGCATTATACTCTGTCTTTGTTTAATGAATTGCTTTTGCTTTATTTCCCTTGTCGTCTTGAAAAAAAGCCTTAAAAGTTCAGAAATAGCAATTGAGCCAAGATTGATGAATTCAACTTGATCAATCTGAATTTGTGAACAGATTGATCGATTTGCCTTGTTTTTTATGCTTTCTTTTTTTTTCCCATATGTTTTTTTGTCACCCCCTTTCTAATAAATCATTAGACACAACATGACTGCTCTACTTACCAAAGGGCAAAAGAGAATGAGAGACATGTTAATATGTCTATCTTCCCTCTGTAAAAAGAAACATTTTTCTCTTTCCATTGTGACTGGTCAGCAGGTTGGCCAAATATCTACAATTCTAACGTAAGGTTTACTTAAGAAGGAAGCTTCATTCCTCATTTCCAAAACAGACCTTAACTGTCCTATGTAAATGTTTAGTATCATCATTTTTTTTTTCTTTTAATTATTTTATCATTTTGCCCAAACAAGGCAATAATACCACTAAGACGCAAGGGGTTATTGAGAGTAAAAGAAAATGTGGATGGACCAGAAATATTCAAAACCAAAGTGGGATTGGCAATGGCCAAACTGAGCAGAAACAAAGCAGCAGGATTTGTTGGAATTGTAATAAAGATGTTGATGTCCTCAGAATGCTTTAGTGTAGACAAGCTGACAAATAATGAACAAAATCCACAACAATGACAATACACCGGAGGACCTAAGCAGATCAATTTTTATAGCACTACCTAAGAAGCCAGGTGCAAAGGAATGTGAACACCACCTAACAATCAGCATAATGAGCCACATAACAAAACTCATCCTCCAGGGGAATCAGCCCAGAGATAGGACGAGAACAGTGTGGCTTTGTTAAAGATACCGGAATGAGGAATGCGATATTCATGCACAGAATTTTATCTGAAAGAGCAATAAAAATGTAGAAGGACCTTTATCTATGCTTTATAGACTATGCAAAGGTGTTCGACAAAGTACGCCACAAAGGCTTGATAAGACTTGATAGAGGTGCTCAACAACCTAGACATTATAGGAAAAGATGTTAGAATAATCAAGAATATATTAGCAGCATATGGATAGGAAGTGAATTCAGCAGATATAAAAAAATAGAAAGAGTCCAAAGACAATGATGTATTTTCTTGCTGGATCTATTCGACTTATACAGTGAAACAATTCTGAGATATAAAAATCTTGCCAGGATTCGTCATTGGCAGCCACAATTTCAACTAATTAAGATATATGGATAACACAGTGCTGATAGCAAACACTGAAAGGAAAGTGCAGGACCTTCTACAGAAGGTAGCAAAAGAAAGCAAGAAGAAAGGACTAAGCATAAACTTCAAGAAAACTGAATGTATGGGTATCAGCAAAAAAAAGACCCCAAAATACCAACTACAGATTGAAGAAACTAAAATAAAACAGGTAAAGGAATTTCTGACAGAGGATGGAACGTACAACATGGAGATCTAAAGATGCATTGGCATGGCCAAGGATGCATTTCAAAAGCTAACCAGAGTACTGAGAGGCAGGAAAATCTCATTGGAAACAAAGAAAAGAGTGCTGGATTGCTATATGATGTCTGTACTTTTATATGGAAGTGAATGTTGGATGATCTCATCAAGGATGAAGGAGAGGATTGAGGTAGCAGAAATGTGATTCTACAGAAGACTGCTGAGGATGCCATGCGATGATGAGGTCTTGCAGAGGATGTAAATGAGAAGAAAACTCATACTTAACATCAGGAAGAGACAGATGAGGTTCCTGGAACACGTAATGAGGAAGGAAGGCCTGGAGAATTTATTACTCACAAGGTGAATAGAAGGGAAGAGAGACTGGGGAAAGCAGTGCAGGACCTACTCGATAGACCTGAGTAAATAGATGGCAGAGATGGGTTTGGGAGAGATACCAAGAGGAAAAATATTGAGACTGAGAAGAGTCAAGTGTAAGTCTCTGATCACCTAGATCCTGAAGGGACATGGCACATGATGAAGAAAAATAAGTCTTTAAAATCAAAAGAGCTTGAACTTTGGAATCATCACAGTATTTTGACTATCACTTTCAAGACTTAAGAGATCTTCAAACCAAATATTTAAGCACTCTTTCCATGTAAATAATAATCTAATCTTTTTTTTTTTTTTTTTTTTTAATCATCTCACCCCAAGCAAGGCATTCCACTGCCACTATTGCGCATGGGGCTACATAGGGGAAGGTAAAGAGAAGGAGTGGATAGACATAGGGAATGTCAGGAGAAAGGTGATAGATGAGTAAGGATAGCGAGGATGAGTGTCGGGCAGATGGGAAGAGTGTTTGATAGAATGGGAGCAAGTTAGTGTGTTAGGAGGTGTCTATTGACCTTACATTTAAACTCCTGGAGATTGTAGCCGTCGGGGAAGCAATCGTTTGGAAGAGAATTCCACAGTCGGGAAGTGCGAGGAAAGAAACTGTTGGAGTAGAAGTTACGGCTGCATTTTATCGATTTCACTGTAAAAGGGTGGGATCTAGTTGCTAATCTAGTATCTCGTGCAAATTCGTATTTAGGGGGCACCAGTGATCTAAGTTCATCGGAGCAGAAGCCGTGAAAGTATTTATAGAAGAGACACAGGGAAGCCACGTCTCGCCGGTGGAAGAGAGACTGCAGGTGGTCTGCCAAGTCGGTATCTATCACATTACAGACCCTCCTCTGAACCTTATCGAGAAGCCCGAGGAGAACAGCAGGGGCACCCGACCAGATATGGCAGCAGTATTCAATGCACGGGCGGATGGTAGATTTGTAAATGTGCAGGATAGATTTAGACGGAAAAAACTTCCGGGCCCTACACAGAGAACCGACTTTCATAGCAGCGGATTTAGCAATGGATTCGATATAGTCATTCCATTTGAGGTCTGCTGAAAGTGTGAGACCAAGGAGGCGTAGTGTTTTACTCTCTGGGAGGCAAGCCTGGTCCATGCTAATGGGAGGTAGGTGAGATTGTCGATGATGGTTAATTGACAGTAGCTTCGTTTTAGAAGCTTTAAAATTTACTAGCCATTTCTTACCCCAGTCCAATATGGATTGGAGGTCTTTTTCAATCTCGGCTGCAAGTTTAGCTTTGACGCCTACACCAGATTTTTGTTGGAGGCGAGAGTAAACTGTGGTGTCATCGGCGTACAAACCTATTTGGGTTCTTATAAATCTAAATCTAAACTTATTTATAAATGGAACTTTGTGTGTGTGTCCATTACCTATAGACTCCGAAATGGCTGAACTGATTTTCTTGAAAATTTACACAGTTGTACTATAAGTGTCTACGAGTGTTCTTAGCTAGGTTTTGTGTCAAGGTATCCCCGATAAATATCGATAATCGAAAAAATCGGGTTATAGAAGGAGTGGCCCAATTTTAATCAAATTTGATACACTCATAGACAAAGACATAAGAAACGATATTCAGAAGTTTCAAGGTTGCAGTTCTATCTTTGGGTGACTTATTTGACTCCGATATTGGAAATTGATACCCCGATATCCTACCTGGTCTGATCAAAATCAGTTTTTCAGCCCTTTTATTTTAGTTTTTGCTTCGGGTTAAGCTCTAAGTAGGTGTAATTGTAGTTCTTAGTCTCAGCTATGATACCATTTACTCAGAGGACTTATTTTGCCTTCAAAGTTCAGTTTACGATGAAAAAAACTTATTTGATATGGATACCAGGAAATCAAAATTTGAGTTACATCCATTCATTTTTCTTTCAGACTACGATTTCGCTTTAACTGGAAACAACTATTGCTTTTTAGTCTTTCGTGCCAACGTCCAAAAAGTCTGAGCTCCAGGACCATGGATTAGTTTGAAATCTTTCATTACACCCAAGCAACGCCAGGCTATATTGCTAGTGAAATAATAAAGCAAATTTGAAACAAAATTTGTATTTGCTCATGCTATAGCAAATGATAGCAGATTTTGTTGTCCATACTATTGTCTGGTTTTTCACATGTTAGTTTTTAAATATATAAATGAATTAATTATACATTGCGACACGAAACTTCTATGTTTTGAGATAGATTCTCTTCATCAGGCAATGTCAGATGTTGTTTTTGCAAATGATTGACACTTAAATACAAAAAACCTTCGGTTTGCTGTTTATATATGGGGGAAGATATAAAATTTATGTATGTTTTCCTTTTAACTAATCAGATTGCCTGATGAAGAGAATCTATCTCGAAACAGAAATTTCCGTGTCGCAATGTAAAATGAATTCATAATTATATGATTATATTAAGCACTGTTTTTAATAAAATAAATGCCAGGGTACTCAAAATAGTAAAACCTTGAGTCCTCTTCACCTGGATAATTATTACATATACATATATGAACTTTCCTTTGTCTTTTCTATAATTATTTTCATGGCAACTACTTTGTCGAGCTTTTTGATATGGAACTTAGTGTAATTTTATATTTTTGTAAGTGAGTGGTTTCCTAACTACACGTATTTACTAATAGATTGGCATCAAAATCCCACCCTTTTACCATTAAAATAGTTAAATGTAAACATCTCTTCTATGCTAACAGTTTTTTTCTCACACTTCTAGTTTGTGGAACTCCCTTCTGTTTTATTGCTTTCCTGCTAGCTACAATCTCCATGAGTTTAAATGCAATGCCAATTCCCAGTTTTGAATCTGTGTGCTCTACTTCAGTATTTTAACTTAATTTTACCTCAAGCAGAAGGCTGGGATGGTCAATATAATACTTGGCTTGTTATCCCTACTTTAGATATTCAAATCAGAGCCTGTTACTTTACTTTATACTTTACTTTTGGCTTTATACATTAAAAATTTTACAATACAAAGATTCATGTAGCATTTTATATAGATAGATAATAAGTGATACTAAAGTGAACTAGATTTTCTTTATTGAGGTTGATATACCATAAAAGGACACAGGTGTGAAGACAGTTGCAAAGTTAGAGAGAAAAGAAATGAACAAGATAAACATGAAGACAAAGATGAACCAGCTACAGGAGGTGTCAGAGAAAGGACAAAAGAAGGATGGGAACACAGGTGTGAAGACATTTGCAAAAGTAGAGAGAAAGGAAAAAAAACAAGATATACAGGGTGATGTAGAAATAACTGGAGTCAAGTGGATAGGAGATGGGTATTGACATTGCATTTAAATTCCTGGAGATTGTAGCCATCAGGAAAGCAAGTATACAGAAGGGAGTTCCACAGGCAGGAAATGCGAGAAAAGAAGCTGATGGAATAGAATTGTCGCCTGCATTTGGTTGATCTAACTGTAAATGGGTGGAACCTTGTTGCCAGTCTGGTTGCCCGAGTAAGTTCATGTGGCAGGGGCACCAGTCCGTCGGAGCAGAAGCCATGGAAATATTTGTAGAAGAGACAGAGGGAAGCCACATACCGCCAATAAGAAAGTGGCTGGAGTCGAGCTGCCAAGTCGGGACCTATCACATTACAGATTCTCCTTTAGAGCCTGTCTAGAGTACTGAGATGAACAGCAGGGGTGCATAACCAATATATGACAGTAGTAAGTGTGCTGCTAAATTAGCAATTAGGTTTCACCATTTTACGGATGAATCACCCCCAATCAAAGCGGGAATGTCACTTGTACACAGAAGTTTAGAAGGAATGAAGGTGAAAGAGAAAGCTTAGATGAGGGAGGATTTTTTTCATCCCCCAATCAAAGCAGGAATGACACTAGTAAACAGAAGTTTAGAAGGAATGAAGGTGAAAGAGAAAGCTAAGATGAGGGAGGATTGAGAAAAGGACAAAAAAGTATTGGATTTAAGACAGAATATGGCGATTGACATTTAAATTTTTAAAAATTGTAGTTATCGGGGAAATAAGAAAGGGAAGGGAGTTCCATAGTTGGGAAGTGAGAAAAGACTCTGTTGGAGTAGAAGTGGCTCTGGCTCTATTTCAACAGTAAAAGAGTGGGACCTAGATAGCCTTATATACATATACGCACAGTTTGTCAGTTAAATGAGCAGAAAGAGAGGCAATATTTTTCCAAAAAATAATAGAGGATTTACATTCCCCAATGAGTCCTGTATTTAATTAATAAAATCATTTATCACAGCAAAATTTAATTTCTTAAAATTTCTCGAATTTACGGGGAGGTGGGTAACAGATGTAAAAAAATTATATATATATATATATATATATTTATTTACCAAGATTTTTTAACATAATAATTTCAGAAATAATTTCATTCATTTGTGAATAAGCTTTGAAAATTTCATTAAAATCTGACAATTATTTGATTTTTGTGAGAATTTCCATTTAATGTGTTTGTCACTGAAAAAATACTGAATTACATAATATTATGTGTTCCATTGTAAACTCTTGTAATGATTTGGTTACCCGCTAACTAAAATAAAACAAGATTTTTTACCATAATTTCAAATGTGTTTGAAGGGATTAAAAATTTTTTAAAATAATTAAAAAATACTTTGGTCTTTCCTCTGAATAATATAAACATTTTGATGGAAAAAGTTCGTTTTGATTAAGTTTGGGCCCTTTTTTATTCATGCTTTGCTGTTTTTTAGTACTTTAGTGGTGGTACCTAGAATATATATATAAAAACATTTTTTTCTCGAAAGCTTTTATTTCTTATAAAAAATAATCTATATGACAGTATTTATTTATAAACTCTTCCTAAGAAATAACCAAGTTATTAATTTATATGGTTTCAATATAATTTGTATTAAATCTTACATTCTTTAGTAATAATAAAATCTAGGAAGATACTTCCAAAATTTCATAAAGCAAAATGTATTTCTTTATCATGTTATCATAATAACTGAATATCTCATTAGTAAATAAGAGATCAGTTTGCTAATACATTGCTTTTCATTCATTTTATTTTGTGTTAGGTTTCTTTGAATATTTTAAATTTTATTCCTTTAAGAAGTGGAATTCTTTTTTTCATGCAACAATAGAATGAATTGTAGAGATAAAACTGCCACGTCACTCTTCTGGAAAATATAGCCAGTGCCATTGCAAAATTACTTAAATATTGCCATCATTTTTTGATGGTCTGAGTAATAAGTAATAAAATAAAATATTTTAAAAAATCCTTTTTTCAATAATCATGATTATATTTTTGTTTTCCTCTGTCCAGCCAGTAGTTAATTTGTCATTTATTTACAGGTTTGATTTGTGCGAATGAAATATTTATGAAATAATTGTACTTACTGATATAAATTTGCTTTTTTTGCTTTTTTCCTTTTCCATTTCATTGAAAACAAGATATGAAAAAAAACGCATCTAGTTTTGTTAAAGACATAATTATCATAAAAGTCCAATCAAAATACAAGCAAACTTTTTTCTTTTTCCAAAACAATCATATCATTCGTTTTCCTCATTCAATTTGAAGAGATTCCAGTAGAAGTCTGAAAAAAATGGTAATGCTTCAAGACATCATAAATATCTTGGAGGATAGGACTCTAAAAATTTATAATAGATCAATTAAAAGATAAAGATGACTTTTACCATTCTGGCCTCTTGTATAAATAATTCTGCTGTCCCCTAGCTCCGTGACCAAAATAAAATGGGGTAAGGAAGACAGTCCAAGGTTATTAAAAAAAAACAACAAAATTTATTTTATATATATATATATATATGTATGTATTTTATTGTCAGACATTGTAATAGATGCAGCCCTGAAAAATCTATTCTGTGTCTGTTTCTAAAATAATCTTAACTGCTCTCATTTAACCACCAGAAAGAAACCTTTCTGCTTGCCGTGACCATGGCTGATGTAAGACTTCTGAAGAGCAACACACTGCCTTCTTGGCCTGAAGATTTCAACTGACTTGAAGTGAAACGGCTACATCGGCTCAGTTACTGCATCAACTGCAAGGAAAGTTGGGTCAGTGTGTCGTGACAGAAACTTTTTCTTGTCAGTATCTATTTGGCACATTTACAATTCTACAATTCACTTGTGCATTGAACACTGTTTCTATATCTAGTCAGGTGCTTTGCTATTCATGTTGATGTTCTTGAAAAAATCCAAAGAAGGATCTGCAATGTAATTGAACCTCACTTAGCATCATCTCCACTTCAATTACTTTCTCATCGACATGACATGGCTTCTTTCTGTCTTTTCTGCAAATATTTTTATGGCAAATGCTCTGATGAGCTTTTTTCTTAAGAGTCCCAACTATGTGAATTTAATTGTGTTACCAGATTGGCATCTAGGTCCCACCTGTTTACTATTGAAATAGTTAAATGCATCTACCATTTCTACTCCAACAGTTTGTTTTGTTATACTTCCTGCCTGTGAAACTTCTATTTACTTGCTTCCCAGATAAATACAATCTCCAAAACTTTAAATGCAAAGTCAATTGCTATCTTTTGTCATCTTGAATCTCATCCATCTTTTGTCCTTTCCTCAATCTTCCCTATAGTCTTCTCTTTCACTTTTACTCACTGTAATCTTCTGTATACTATTGGCATTACTGTCTTGCTTTGGGATGAAATGATTAAAAATAAACAAAAAAAAAATAATGATTAATATGACAATTGGTTGAGATAATCCTGGAATATTTACTTTGTTCGAAACTTCTCTATTGTGTTGATAGTGAAGACAGTGATTTTACAATCATAATCTACTTCCTTAGTTTTGACTTTGAAGTCAATGACCTATGCTAAGCAAAGCCCCATGGAATCAGTGTTGGTGACCAAGGCAAGCCTTCAAGTAAGAGGACATTAGCTGTGGTTTGATCTACAGAGGGATGGGATTCACCGTTTGTCTAAACTGTTCGCAAATGAATACCTCTCTGTTTGGCAATCCAGAAGGAACTGGTTGTGTATTCAACCATCCAATGACTGAGTGACTATACCTATTTATGGGGCTAGTAACGATGATGAGTTAACACCTTTTGAAATTTTAACTTTATTTATTTAAGTTGAGCACTCCAATCTTTAAGCTACCACACACTTAATTCTGATGGTTTTATTTTTATATCAATTGTAATTTTTTTTTTTATTTAACTAGCAGTATAGCCTGGCGTTGCTTGGGTGTAATGAAAGCTTTAAAACTAATCCATGGTCCTGGAGCTCAGACTCTTTGGACGTTGGCACGAAAGACTAAAAAGCAATAGTTGTTTCCCGTTAAAGTGAAACCAAAGACTGAAAAAAAAATGAATGGATGTAAGTCAAATCTTGATTTCCTGGTATCGATATCAAATAGGTTTTTTTTTTAAAACTGAATTTTGAAGGCTAAATAAGTTCTCCAAGTAAATGGTATCATGGCTGAGACTAAGAACTACAATTATACCTACTTAGAGCCAAACCTGAAGCAAAAACTGAAATAAAAGGGCTGAAAAAAATAGACATACAGGCAGATAAACAGACACACACACAAACATCTTGCCTTTTATATATATATATATATTATCGATTTCCTGCACTATTGTAAGAACTGCAACTTTGAAACTTCTGAATATCGTTTCTTATGTCTTTGTCTATGAGTGTATCAAATTTGATTAAAATCGGACCACTGCTTCTATAACCCGATTTTTTCGATTATCGATTTTCGATATTTATCGGGGGTACCTCGACACAAAACCTAGCTAAGAACAGTCGCAGACTCTTATAGTACAATTGTGTAAATTTTCAAGAAAATCAGTTCAGCCGTTTCTGAGTCTATAGATAACGGACACACACACACACAGATAAAGTTCTATTTATAAATAAGTTTCGATTAGATTTAGATTAGATAACAAACCTCACCTGTCCTCTTTTAAAAGCTTGACATTATTAATGACAATCTAATTATTAAGCTAAATTGTTGGCTAAATTGCAATCTATAATTTTTGCATCCAGGTATTTTTTGAAGGTGATGAGTGTTGGCTATGGAAGAATATCAGTTTTGTTTTTTATTTTATTGAATCTTGACTTAATATTTTAGAATAATTTATTTATATTGTTTTAAATTGTTTAAGATGTGATTAATCTTTTTCAGAAATAAGTCAATGCCAAAATCTGAATTATCAAGTTGATTGTTTTCTGTTTCAAATATGGAAGTTTTTCTGGGTTAAATCAGGAATGTTGGTATAATATAAAAAAATTGTGAAAATATTACATTACATATGTTCAAACTATCAAACTATTGTTCTTATTTTCGTTGCTAGTATCACAACTTTTCAGCTGTTCTAATCTCTGGCTTTCTTCAGGTTCTTTTCAGGTAAACTTGAAGTAATTTCAAGCTGAACCCTTTATTGAATTTATAGAGAAGATTGTTCTCATACTGCTGACCATATCTAGTTATATCTTATTTTGCACTGCTCTGTTTCCCTTGAAGTCTAAATTTGTAGTACCTGACATAGAGACTGAATTCACAATTACCAAAATGTCACCAAATTCGTAAACCAACACTTTAATCCATTAGTCTGTTGCTACAGATTAGACAAGTGGTTAGTTTATGAATTTGAAACATGACTTGAAGAATGCTGGAGAACATTGTATCTGAAATATTGTGATAATACCAAAGATGAAGACACTAATTAATACTCATTTACTTTTTTTTAATCATTTCACCCTAAGCAAGTGAGGTACCGCCACTAGCGCACAGGAGGTTACCATGAGTGAAATGACTGGGTACAAGAGGTATTGAAGAAAGAGAAAAAGATGAACGGGATTCAAGAAGAAAGAAGATACCAAATGACATTGCATTTAAATTTTTTGAGATTGTATCTATCTGGGGAGTAGGTGAACAAAAGGAGTTCCACAGGCACAAAGCGAGAGAAAAGAAACTGTTAGAAAGGAAGTGGTGGTTACATTTAACTAATCAAATGGTAAATATGGGGGACCTAGATGCCAATCTACTAGCACACTTACATTTGCGTGGTCAGGATACCAGGAAAGAAAAGCTTATCAGGGCTGTTGACCTGAAAATATTTGTAAAAAAGGAGGAGTGAGGTCATGTCACATTGGTGAGAAAGTGACTGAAGTTAAGATGCCAAGTTAGGTTTGATGATATTACATCTTCATGTAGGTAATAAATGTTATTTATAAACAGTACAGGAGTTTATTAGATAAAATTTTACTCTAGGCTCATGCTTTAACCAACACTGAAAAACTGTATATAATAAAGATAAATTTAATTTAAGCATAGGTGTGTGTATATATATATATATATATAGACACCTCCTAACACACTAACCTGCTCCCATTCTATCAAACACTCTTCCCATCTGCCCAACCCTCATCCTCGCTATCCTTACTCATCTGTCACCTTAATCCTGACATTCCCTATGTCTAACCACTCCTTCTCTTTACCTTCCCCTATGTAGCCCCATGCGCAATAGTGGCAGTGGAATGCCTTGCTTGGGGTGAGATGATTAAAAAAAAAAAAAAAATTAAAAAATTAAATATTTAATAAACAACAAAATATGGGTTTATTTTGTTGTTTCTCAAATATTTATTTTCTTTTTTATCTCACATTGTCAGAATTTATTTTCCATTTCCCATATATGATTTGTTTGGACATTATTTTTGATCGATACTCGTATCTAAGTAGATATTCTGTTTATAATCAAACAGTATTATACATTTATTTCTACTATCCTAATTATTTACAATAACGTTTTATGAAAATGTGTCATTTGCCAGGATTCAAACCTGCGATCCCTATCCACTTAGGGGAAGCCACCAAGTGATCTGGCACATCTTAGACATCTCGACCACAGATGACAATCAGTCTAAATAAGTCAAATTAAGCGTATAACAGAATTTCCAATTCATCGTAATAACCATCTCTGCTCTGAAATGTATCATAATGTCAACAAATGTAAACATGTTACAAAAATTAACAAAGATTAACGAAACTGGTGATAAACAACCAACAATTTGAAATGATTTGTTTGAACATTATTTTTCATCGATACTCATATTTAAGTAGATATTCTGTTTATAATCAAATAGTATTATATATTTATTTCTACCAGCCTGATTATTTACAATAAATTTTTGTTATGAAAATGTGTGTCAATTGGGAAGGATTCCAACCTGAGAACTCTCTCCATATAGGGAAAGCCACCAAGTGATCTGACACGTCTTAGACTTTTCGACCACAGATGACAATCAGTCTAAATAAGTCAAATTAAGCGTATAACAGAATTTCCAAATTCATCGTAATAACCATCTCTGCTCTGAAATGTATCGTAATGTCAACAAATGTAAACATGTTATGAAAATTAACAAAGATTAACAAAACTGGTTATAAACAACCAACAATTTGAAATGATTTGTTTGAACTTTATTTTTCATCGATACTCGTATTTAAGTAGATATTCTATCTGTAATTTTTTTTTTAATCATATCATCCCGAGCAAAGCGGTAACGCCACTGATGTGCAGGGGGCTACATAAGATTGAAGAGATTGGAAAAGAGAAAACCGGAAACCGCATCCTAAACAGCAAACAAGAGATGAGCCTCTTCACCTGTTCAGTAGACGTGGGTGGAGTGTGAACCGGGCGATAGTTCAGTCTATCTACTCCAATTATTATTATATATTTATTTCTACTGGCCTGATTTTTACGATAAATTTTTGTGATGAAAATATGTCATTTGGCAGGATTCGAATCTATGTAAATAGGGGTTGCCAGTTCGAATCCTAAATTTTTAAGGGTATTTAAAATATTTTCTTTTTTTTTTTTTCCTAAACATATACTGTTAAATATACGAGACAGTGAATGCCTATTATGTTTAATCATGAGCCATTCTAAACATTGTATTTTTGCTTTAATTTCAGGTGAAAATAAAGACAAAAATTCTCCAACATTTGGATATTTTATTTAATAAGTTGGTTCTAAGCTTTCAGCTCACATGAGCCATCTTCAGAGAGGTTGCAAGGATGTTAACATAAAAACATCTATCATCAAAGACAATAGACATTCATTGTCTCTTGTATTTAACAGCATATGTTTAGAAAATTATCTGCTGCCTCGATACACTATATATATATATATATATATATATATATAGTGTGTGTGTGTCTACGTATAAACATCACGAAAATAAAAGATGACTATACCATGATGAAAAAATAGTGTTGACAGCTTTACTAACAACCAGAAGTTTTTTTTTGTTTTGTTTTTTTTTTGTTTTTTTTTCAGGGTGGACATACTTGTAAAATTACTTGAATAATAAAACATATCACTTTTTTCATGACTACCCAATAATTTTAAAATTTAGGAAAATAATTTCCATAATTTAATGCTTTATTGAGTTTTAGGTAATTTGGTTTTAAATTTACTATAGTTATCTGTCTTATTTTTTTGATAATGTCATGTATGGACATCCATATTTAGAAAGATCAGCACATTCTTACACACCAAAAAAAATTTAATTAATTTTTAAATATTGGGTGGAGGAGGACTTTATTGTATGCTTTTGTATTTATGATTAGTTATAATGGGGATTGTTTTTTTGTTTCAATAACAATATTGCTTAAATGTTAGAAATTAATACAGAATTTTTAAAAATTTAAAACTTTATATTCATGAAGAAAATCCATTTCAATATAGACACACACACACACACACACACACACACACACACACGATTAATTAAATATTGAGTTTTCATGTATTTATGGAAGAAAAATATCATTACTAAGTTATGTTGATAATTTTGTCTTTGTGTTTATATACACATACCTACATGTATATATGGAAAGTGTGAGATGTGATTGTGGTCCAATTTTGGCATTGTATACATTTACTTTTACAAAAATTCATTTTCTAAACAAACAATGGTTACAATATATCCAAGAAGAAAAAAAAATGAATAATTCTTTTTTAAAAAGTAAAAAAAAAATTATCCAAAAATATAAAAAATTTAAATAAATTACCTCAAACTTGTGTACAACTTTTGAAATAAATGGCAAATTGTCACTCTTGAGTCAAAATCAATCAAAAAGGAGAAAGACAAATAGATTATATATATATATATATATATATATATATATATATATATATATATATATATATATAGTTAAGTTTTTCCTTGTGTACTTTGTGTTGAGTCTGGTATCTCTTCCTGCAACCCTTTACTTCAAACATGTCTAAAATGGATAAATTGATAGCAATTTATCACTGTTTATCTATGAAGAAAAAAGAAAGAAAGAAAAAGCACGTACATCAGAACTTGGATTGTTTTTATTAAAATATAAAAAAATTACCAATCTCTCATCACATGCTATAAATTTTGAAAAATTTTCAATTCTATTTTCTTTCCTTTTTTCACAGAAAAGTATTTCTCTAACCATATTAAGTATGTGAACGTGTGTCTTTGATATATAAAGGACAGATATATTTGATGACTTGTTTTTTAATATACACACATGAGGATGTGCTGAAAAGTTCTTGGCCCAACACAATTTATAAGATCAGTATTACAGTAACCAAATATTCTTTACTTCTTTCTTTCCTCTCTCTTTTTCTTCATCATACAATCTAATATTACTCTTTTATGGAATAGAATACATTAATATAGTTGTAATGTATTTACATGGCCACTTGGTTGTTTGTTTCAAACAGTAGTATTCTTACTGTGAGATCCAAGTTCAAATCTCACTATTGTCAGTTTAGCAGAGTGAGTGAAATTCATTATCCTAGCACAAGGTTACGAGACATTGTTATTATGACGGTTTATGCTTTTTCCTGTAACTCAGCTTGGGGTGCCACTTAGGTAGAAATATAAATGTGACTGATTAGTAAGGATTATTAGTAGATAAGCAAACTCAAAAATGATCAAATAGCTGTTATGTATTTATGGATGCATACTTTTTAATATATATATATATATATATATATATATATATATATATATATATATATCCAAATAAATAAGGAACTTCAAAACATTAATTTAAAACAGTGCTAAATATAGAAATAGAGCAATAAATATTTATTATAAATTATACTTTAGAACATGTACAAACTACAATCTACTACAAAAGTGTACATTTTGTTTCGACATTGAAAGAACAATGTCGCATCAGGTAGTTAATAATGACGGTAATAGATAGTAATGATAGTAATAATAATTACTAACTATCAGATGAGTCATTGTTCTTTCAATATTGAAACAAAATCTACGCTTTTGTAATAGATTGTAGTTTGTACATGTTCTAAAGTATAATTTATAATACATATTTAATACATCACTCAATAAATCTTAGCCCTAACTAATAAAATAACAACTTTTAGGTAAAATTTGACTTTATTCATTAACAGTCTCCTTTTCGAGTGATACACTGATTCCAACACTTCTCTAACAATTTGATGCCATTTATTGTAGAACAATTTGTTTTTGGCCTTAAAATATGTCTCAGTTTCTGATATAACGTCTTCATTGTAGCCAAATCTCTTTCTCTTGAGCATTCATTTGAGGTCTGCAAATAGTAGTCACTGGGCGGCCAGATCTGGAGAATAGTGTGGATGCAGAAGCAATTTAAAGTGCAGCTCCTGTAGTTTTGCTATTGTTGCGATCGACTTGTGACATGGTCTGTTGACTTAATGAAAGATCACTTTTTATTCATTTGTGGCTGTTTTTTGATTTTTTTTTTCTTCAAATGCACCAGTAATGTTATATAATATTTGTTATTGATGGTTCTTCCTTTCTCGAAGTAATCAATGAACAAAATACTTTGCACATCCCAAAATACAGAGGCCAAAACTTTGTCTGCTGATGTTTGCATCTTTGGTCGCTTTGAATAGCTTTCACCTGCTGCTGTCCACTCAGCTGTCTGCTGATTTGACTTCGGAGTGAAATGGTGGATCCATGTTTCATCCATTGTCATATAATTATGCAAAAACTCCTTCTTGTTACATTTAAACAATTGCAAACAACCCTCTGAATTATCAACGCTTTGTCTTTGATCGACTGTGCCAAACACGGTACCTACTTTGAACACAGTTTTCTCATTGACAAATATTCATGCAAAATGCTAAATACACTGCCTTCTGATATGTTCAACTCCTCTGCTATCTCATGCAACTTCAATTTACAATTGGCCAAAACGAGTTTATGGATTTTTTTGTGTTTTCCAGGACAACTGCTGATTTTGGTTGACATGAGTGTTCAGCATTTTTTGTGTCTGTACAACTGCATTTAAAGTCAACATACCACCTCTTAACCATTTTTTCCAACAGAGCAACAATGACATTTGTCAGGCCATTGCTTTGCTTGAACAGTATATTTTTTCCAACAGAAAGCAATATTTTATCAACACAAGAATTTCAGATTTTTCCATTGTTTTGAAAATTTGTAACAGTAGCTTCACTTAAATAACTGTTATTTGTAAATTAATAATCCGTCTGTGCTCAAATTTTGTCACATCCCATTTGAAGGGTCAGTGAGTTAAGTGCCATACGTGATACTCGAAAGAGACATGACTGACTGGGCAGAAGATTATCGCTCAGTAGATTGCCATTGCTTTCTGCGATAGAGTGGTTGCCAGCCAAGGCTATAGAACCCAATCTGTCCTATTATTTAACCCATAACTGGAGAGAAGAGATGGATTAATACCTTTCCCAAGAGTATTTGCGCATAAGTGAATGTAAGGAATTCAGCTGGAATTTGAACTTGGCTCCACCGATTTGTCATTCCAAGTCGATATCCATTGCACCGCAACGTACGTCCATTTGAAGGGTAGTACTTCATAAAAACCATAGGCTTTTTATTAGTGGTAACATCTATATGTCAGACCTGGGACTTATTGGGTGATGTGTCATGTGTGTGTATGTATATATAGATATATATATATAAATTAAAAAAGGATTAATTCAGTGATGTTGGATGATCATTTCGATATGAAAATCCCCACGGGGGATAACACATCACCTCAGCAACAGAAAAATCCTTTCAGAAACAGGATTTTTCTGTTGCTGAGATGATGTGTTATCCCCTGTGGGGATTTTCATATCGAAAATGATCATCCAACATCATTGAATTAATCCTTTTTTAATTTATATTTGCTCTGTAATATTTTATTACATGGAGCTCTCTTCCTGAATCATTTTTTAATATTAAAATAAAATTTTTAATATTAATTAGGATCGGGTTTTTGGAATTTACCTTCCTGCTTTTTCCGCTTGGATTAAAGTATCTGAATTAAAATATATATATATATATATATATATATATATGACAAACTACTAAAAAGTTGTAAGTTTAAAAATGTAGTTTTTTGACAGTATTTATTTATTTCTATTATTATATATTTATGTATATATATTTGATATTTCAGACCAGCCTCGGCCTTTCATCAGAAACAAATGATTTGTTTGAAAGGCCGAGGCCGGTCTGAAATATTATTTATATATATATATATATATATATATATATATATATATAATAGAAATAAATAAATACTGTAAAAAAAATACATTTTTAAACTTACAACTTTTTAGTAGTTTTCCCTATACATATTAAGACAGTATACGTGGATCATCATTATGCTATACATATATATATATATATATATATATATATATATAAGTCATCCACATACAGGCCTGTTTTGCTGTATCATAGCTCATCAGTGTGGCTAGGAGCATCCACTTGCTTCTGGCCAGGATCGAAACTCAACTGATTTGGTGTCAGTCAGAGTCGCTACTCTCTAAGTCATCAACACATAGAATCAGAGAAGGGAAATTTTAACATGTTGTATATAAGCAGTGTATACACATGCCAGTCACCGAGAGAACTCAATTCATTTCTGAAGAGTCACGCATATAGCAGAAGTGGAAAGTGTTTTTAAAATTTTCTTCTCCAGAGAGCTCAATCGTAATGAGAGCATAATAAATAAATATATATATTTATATATATATATATATATATATATATATATTCACCACCACAGATTCAATAAAAGATGACAATATCATGATGAAAAAATAGGTGTTGACAGCTTGACGGATAACCAGAAATGTTTTTAAACTACCCAGTAATCTTAAAATTTAGACAAATAATCTCTATAATCACATGCTTTATTGAATTTGAGGTAATTTGGCTTTAAATTTACTATAGTTATCTGTCTTATCTTTTGATAATGTCATGTATAGACATCCATATATAGAAAAATCAGCAAATTTATACACACACAAAAAAAAAACAATACTTTTTTTAAATTTTAGGTGAAGGACTACTGAATTGTTGTATGCTTTTCCATTTATGGTTAGTAAATTATAGTTTTTTTCTTTTCTTTTTTTTACCTAATAAAATATCTTCTAACCATTACAAATTAATACAGTATTTGGAAAAATTTAAAACTTTATAAATCATTTTAATTAAATGTTTTGTTTTATTGCATTTTTATTTCAAGATTCACAGCAGATTTTCTGGGGGTTCTGTTTTACAAAAAAAAATGTTTATTACTAATGTAAACATTAAGCATTACAAAAATAACTTTCTCAAAAATGAGGGGAGGTAACAGCTGTAAAAACAAAGTGTTTTTACCAAAATTTTCTTAAAAAAAAAATGAAATATTTCTAAAATCATTTCATTCATTTGTAAATAAGTCTTGAAAGTTTCATTAAAATCTAACAATTTGATTTTTGCAAGAATTTTTAAATCAGATTGTTATTTTTATCAAAAACTAGTGTAGAATTTCCTATACTGTAATTTTGGGTTCATCCGCTTATTCAAGAGAAATAAGATTTTGCTGAGTTTCTCCCTGGTATTGTAGTGCAACCTTGACATATACTTTAGTAACTAAAAGAAAAAAGATTTTTCTGATTTTCAGAGATTTCCAAAAAAATATCACCCAAGAAAATGAAAGTCATCTAATTTTGAAGCTTTTGATGTCAGAGCTGGTAATGTTCTCACAATAGGTAACTTAAAATCGTCCTGAAATCTTTTATATAATGACTGAGATTTAACAAATTATTCAAATGCCCTGATAAGAACATCAGAAACATAATGTTTTTCTCAATCTTTTGTGGTAACATAACATTAATATGCTGCTTATATTCATTTCGTACTGCAGTGTAACCCTGATATAAGAGAGTTGACGGGATAAAAGTTATCTTATATCCGAGTTTGGTCTATTTTATATGCATTACCACCAGGCTCTAATTTGTGACCAAAGAAAAGATCTCTTATATCCGGGTTTCTCTCATATCTGGGTTATATATCTTATAAATATTTTTCAGTTACTAAGTTAAGGAATTGCTTCATTGATTTGCAACCAGTGCTGAAACATTGTTATTTGACATCTTGAAAGAGAAAAATTTGTTTCATATATACATGCATCGTAACATTCAAATCTCAAGTTTTCAAAAATTTTAATTAAAATCATTGGAATACTTCCAGTGAAAAAACCAGGAGATTGGATGAACAACTGATTGTTTGATTTATAGCTGCTGACATGAAATCCTGTTGATCAATATTCTGATACAAATTTTCAAAACTGAGGACTTTGTCTTTTTCTAAAAAACATTCCAGTTCATTTAAAAAAGAAGCATAATTTTTTGTTGTTGGTTTTGGTTGAAGAAAAGGTGATACACTTATGGCAAATGGTAGAATATTGATGGTGGATTTCTGGATTATACTTTTCATGTAATAACCACTGTTTCATAATTAAATAGAAAATGCCTTTCACAAACAACAGTGTTTGGTTTGTCAGGAGTGTTGTTTCGAGATATAACCTTTAAGCATAGTCTTTGTTCGTTTTGATATTGGGCAAGATGAAATACACAAACCTTATTTCAGTCATCATAGTTACCTCTTCAACCTGTTAAACAGCACTTTTTGACCATTTTGAGAAAAGTTTTGGGGTACTGAAATCAAATCATATTAGCTAAACTATTATTTTGTAAAAATTACATGATGCTTTTGGAAAAGGATATGAACCTTATATTTCTAAGTCAGTTTGGATTTGGAATTTAGGTTTTAAAATTTAAATTTAAAGTTCGTATTGATGGTGGATCTTTTAGGGACTAACATAGATTAAGAAATGTCAAAATGAATGCATTTAGGATTCAGACAAGGGAATTTTAGAGTTGGGAAAATTAAATATTGGATAATCATATTTTGGGTGGGAGGTACAGATCAATCATTTTCTCCCCCATAAAATGCAATTTTCTAAATAAAATTAACCAGTTTAATATTTTTACAGTATAATTTTTTTAATTATTTACTAAATTTAAATTTTTTTAATTAATTTACTAAATTTATTATTGAATTTAATTTTGATATTAACTTTGTGATAAATTCTTTAATATGTGATTTTTCACTAATTTTGCAGTGATAAAAATTACATTTTTATTTTTTAATGGCTTTTATTTATTCATGAAGGATATAAAAATTTATAATATTTAAAAAAATCCCTGTTATGTTAAAGCAAAGCACATTATTCATAAAAAAAAACTTATTTTATACACAATATGGTTATTGTTGAAAAAAATAGAGAAAAATATTTAATTTAAATTAATGTGATGTGATTAAATTTTAAATGATACTTGTGAATTTTGCACCAAAAACTTTGTTTAAAGCTAAAATATGAAAAATTCTAATAAAATAAATAAAAATTATACTTACTTCAGTATCTTAAATAATAAACTTAAATTAATCCAAAGGTAACATGTAAAAATTTCTTTGAAAATAAAAAAAAAATTTCTTAATCCAATTCCAGCATTGGACATTCAAATGTTAATAGTTTGCCCCCAGTCACTCACTGGGCTAAACTTGGTGTGTAGGCCTGAGTTAAGGATCGTTTTGAACTGAACTCAAATTTGACTGAATCTTCTTAAATGACTGCATTACTGGCTTATTATTTGGCTTAATCTCTTTTTGCACTTCTGGTTTTTATATGACTTCTTCTTTAAATCTACAACTTTTAATGCTGTACATTTCTGGCACTTTATAACAAGTGTTATTGAAATTACATCTGATTCCAGGCACCTTCAGTTGCTAAAGGTTGGACCATGAACTTTGGAAACTTACAGATGATTTTGGGCGCTTGAAGTTATAAAAATAAGCAACTACAAAAAACAAATCTAGAATAAAAGAAAACAAGTCATTAATTAAATATTTTATTTTATCTACTCTATTCAAGAATTCAACCAATTCTATTACTTGCGTTATTAAAATGTTTATATTTTCTGTTTGTTAGACTAAGGCATAAAAATTAAGCAACTTGTGTAAAAAACTTTGATTTATTAACTTATTTAAAAAGAACAAAAAGTTGTGTTACACAAATGAATTGTTTGAGAGTCCAACTTGTACAGTGGTTGGCAATATTAGTATAAGTGCATGTATATATTTTGCTGCTTGAATATAGGTAGATGTATATCTATGTAAAAATGTGTAGTGTAGAAACAATTATGATATAAGTGACAGATATTTGTCATAATTGAAGTCTTAAAGTAAATTAAACTAATACAGTTTTGAAGTGAGTGATAAATCTACTATACAAGTAGCCCATTAAAAAAATAAATTGAAAGAATAAATACCCCTTGTAAACTAATGTGTGTGAGCTTATAAATGGTGGAACAGGAGAATGCTTGTAAAAGCCTCTGGGTCTTTAGGATGGTACTCAGTGTGGTAGGAGAGAAGATATAAACGTTTGTGATCTGTCACCTCATCTTAAAACTATAAGAAATCATTTTCAGTGAGTTTTAAATCAAAAGCAAGTTCAATTATGGAAGAGAAAGGGGCTTTTAGTACAAATCTTGCATGAGAAGCAGAAAAAAAGAAAGAGAGAGAAGAAAGGCCAAAAAACATCTTTAGAATTTTTAACATCCGATTTGAAAAAGAAAATAAAAAAAGGGGAGAAAGCAAAAGAACCCTTAACAAATGTCCCTATTTATGTCTCCCTCATTTCTCCCTCGAAGAAAATCAAAAAAGCCATTTGTCAAATAATGTCCGTCTAGGGAACCTTTTGCAACAAATGGTGCTGGGGGCCTGACGTCCCGTCAATTGATTCTCACTTGAAATTGCACACGTCTTAAATAAGCACCTCGCCATACACCAAAAACTAGAAAAAGCTCTAATAGTTAAGACTTTTTCAATCACTCAGCTCAACCTACAACATTTTTTTTTTCTTTTTTTCTGTTTTGTCTTTCATTTTTGCTCTACGCCACCAACTGTACCCTCATCAGTCGTAATATCTTTTCCTTTTTCTCGAAGATTTTTAATTCGAAAACGCTTCAGCGATGACCATTAGTCATTACAGATTAGAGTTAATTGAATAAGAATAAAAGTTGCGAGGGCCATGTCGGATGGGTCAGCCGGACGTGCTGATCAAGGAGATGTCCGAAAGCGGAAGTCTTAAGCCCGGCCTACGTTTATGACACCCAAGGGTAGAACGAAAATCGTTTTCTAACCAAAGTAGTTTTCATCATTAATTTGCTTCTTGTCTTTGAACATGTTCCCAAAGGACTCAGGAAATTTCTTCACTCAAGAAAAAACTTTCTTTTTTGCACAAAAATTAGGTCAAGGGAGTTTTTTCTTTTTTTAGTTTTTTTTTTTTTTTGTTCTTTTTTGTTTTGTTTTTTAAATAAGTAATTGTGGTAAGGCAGCTTCTTTATTGCCTTTGCAGACTAGATTTAAAGTTTCACTACTGCAATCATTGTTTTTAGACTCACCCCCCTCACACACGCGCGCACAAACTCTTTCTTTATGGTCCTTCAAGTTATTTAGTTATTTGTTTGCTTGTTTATTGGAATCGGGTAGATTTAGTTTGCTAGTTTTCTTATAATCATCCTATTTCTTTAATTTACCAAATTGGTATAAATGAAAAAGAAGGAAAAGGAAAAAAGATAAGAAAAAAAAATAATGAGAAGAAGAAATGTGTGAGAATGTCAGAGCGAATGATTAATAATGTCAATGATGTTGAATAAAAGAAAAACCTAGGAAGGAGAATTTAAGAAGAAAAAAGAAAGAAAATTTGGAAAATGAAAACAAAGGCATGAAAAAATAATTAAAATAGTTTGAGAGAGGAAAAGAGAAAAAAAAGTAGTAAAGTAAAAATTTATATATGTGATAAGAACCGAGAGAAAAACATCCAGACAAAGAAAAAAAAATGGTTGGAAAAATGTAAAGAACAACACTAAGAATGGTGAAGTCAAATCTTCTATTTTCTCCATTTATAAAGTTTCCTCTCTCCTGTTCTCTCTATTCACACAAGTTTTTCAGATAGGCCTCCCTTTACCTTTTCTTATCTCTCTTACCCTCAATATACCCTATGAGACTTAAATTTGCCAACACTTTTTTCCTCATTGCATGTTCACAAGATTACAGCTATCTTGGTCTCATTCTGAGTACAAATGATTTTTGTTACTTCTTCCTCGTTACTTAGAATTCTCAATATCCTTCTGTAGAACCACATTTCTGTTGTCTCCAGTTTACTCTTCATCTATGGGGAAATTGTCTAACATTGATTGCTATAGAAAAGAAGTAATATCATTAGCAATTCAGCACTCTTTTCTTTGTTTCTAATGAAATTTTCTTGTTTTTTTTTAACTTTGTTTATTTAAAGAGTCTGAGGTAAAAAAAGGAAATGTGGAGAAAGGACAAAAGTGGGAGGAGAAAGAAATAACAGGGTTGTTACCTGTCTAAAATGAACTTGCAGGTGTGAGTGTTTAAGGACAAGGAACTGTGGACCTTGTGGAGATATGCCTAACCATAGATTCTGAACACACTTTTAAAGATGAGTTCCCAACCAGGAGTTTACAGATCCCCAAAGCTGAAAAAAGTACATTTTTTTTCAATAGGAATTCTTATGTAACAAATTATCATTCAATAATTTTATACAGTCAGTGCTAAATAACAGTTTGATTTTATATGCCATATGGCCAGTGCAAAATAGCAGTTTAATTTTATGGGGTCAGTGAAAAATAAGTTTGATTTTTTTTTTTTTTTTTTTTTTTATTATGGTCAGTACAAAATAACAGTTCATTTAGAATTTTATATACTGGCTTGTACATTTATGAGCCTTATATATTAGCTTATCTTCATTCAAGCATGTTTGGTTAATAATTTGGACAAATGTCTATTTTTATTTTAATCCTCTCAAATTCTCTGATTGATTTCTTAATGTTGATATTAAATTCATTCAGGAAGGTTCTGTAGTTTTTATTTTCCCAAGTACTTTCAATCTTATCTGAGATCATCTTCAAGAGTGAATTGCTAAGACAAAAAATTAAAGTAATTACTAGTGATGATTTTTGTGTAAATATGCCTGAAACATGTTCTGTCATAATCACTTGAATGTGTGTGTGTGTGCATATGTAGATGGGTCATTAATCAATAACTTGAAAGTTATTTGGTGAATTAGGATCCGAAACACTTCTTAACATTCAGTCCGTATTATTAATGGGTTGGGAGCATTGATTATGGAAGAGATTATGTTGAAAAATAAGCATTTGTTAATGTTTTTTTTTTCTTCAGTCAGCCCTGTACTTAATGTTTGACTTGTGTTTCTAGAAACGAAAATGTGTATAGAAAGGTATATTTAAAACATCTTGGTCTGGGCCACTTCCCAAAACCTACAAAATATCAGAATCTCTTATTTGAATGACTTCTTCGTCAGGCAAAGAACTTTTCATCATCTTCTCCTGTTTATAGTGAGTGGAAAAGACAGTAACATCAAGGGAAAAGAAGAGAGATAAGGTAAAAAGAAAGATGTGAATGATGATGGATGGGAAGGAAATTAGGGGGCAGAAGATAAAAGAAAGTGTAGAAGTGATTGCTGAAAACAAAAATAAAATGAGGTAAGAGAAGGGTGAAGCGGAAATGATGAAAATAGGAAAGAACAACAATAGAAAAGGAAAAAGCTGAAACAAATGAGGAAAAATAGAAAAGAACAATGGGAAAAAGAGAAGATAAAAATTGAGTAGCAAGTTGACAAGTTGAAAGAAAACCAAGATCAGAAGTGATATTGATAGACAAGAGAAAGTTTGTCATAGCCTTCAACATCAAGGAGTTGGCTGAAAATGATGAAACAGATGAAGCTTCTTTAGGGGCGAGAGCCAGATCTAATCAGGACACAATTTACAGGTCAAGTAAAGAAAATTCTGTAAACTTTTCTGCCAGTGGCTATCTAGGGACTCTGGGCTGATCAGTAAAGACTAATGAAGCATGTGGGCCCTGGGAAACAATTTTTGACACTAACAAAATAAAGACGAGTTATGGTGGACATAAATAAAAGAGAAGGACATATCCACTAGACAAAAGTTGTGGAAAGTTTCCGACAAAGGAATTTTTTCCTAGTCATGAAGAAAGGAAAAGCCTCATTGCTCCCTGACAAAAAAAAATATGCCTTGTGGGAGAAAGAATCTTTTTTTGATTGCAAAGAGAAGGCGAGAATTATCCAAAGGGGAGGAGCAACTTGTTTGTTTTTGTTAATTGTCGTGTCTTTGCTTTGATAAGATAATCAGTCCAAAAAATGATGAGACTGGATGAGCAGTTTCATAAAGGATTATCTGACTGATTTGCAACTTGATGATCAAATAAACATCTCTCTCCGATGCATTCTATTCTACAGGCGTCATTTTTTATTTTGTGTGCATATGCATTTATGCACATTTGAACAAAGTGTTTATTCATATATACAATGAGTATTAAAAAAAAAAAATGTGTATTTTTGATTCTGCATTTTTTTTTTTTCTAAACGAGGGGAAAAAGAAGGTAAAAATATTCTTGAAATTGGTATTTCTTTAATTTTTGTTGATTTAGTTTATTTTATAATTTTCAAATATGTTTTGACAGGTTGAGTTCTATAGCCTTGGTCAAGTACCAGTCTACCGCAGAAAGTAATGGCAACCTACTGCGGGATAATCTTCTGCCCAGTCAGTTATGTCTATTTCGAGACATGATCGGCCATGTGTGTATCATGTGTGACTGACTGACATTTTGACCATATTCATGATTGATGTTATTATTTGAATTCTTTTTTTTTTTTTATAATAAAGGTTTTCCTCATTTTTAAAAGCTTCTTGCATTGGTACATATATTCGAGTTCTCAACATGTATGTTGCATATTAAGGTCAGGACCATTTCCTGCTAGTTTAAATGTATCCCTGTTGAGCTCTGGTCAAAAAGATGAAGCATCAGTCATCTTGACAGGATGGGTGGGGGTGGTGCATATTTTTATACATGAACAGGTATCTAAAAAAATAAGTTTTATACCTTAAATAAATACACAAAATAGTTCACATGACAAAGTACAAAAGGAATCTAAACTAAAACTAGAATGAATTGTAACAACTAATCAGCTTGTTCGGTTTTGCCTTTTGTGCTGATAGAGTGTAAGGGCCAGGATTATTCTGACACTCACAGCTTGACAAGGCAAAAAAGTGAAGCCAATGATTAATTTACCTCAATTTATATATAATATAAAAATTATCTAATGCAAACCTTGGAAAGGCATTTTTTACATGTTTTTTTCTTTCAACTATAGATAAAATAGAAGGGTAGATCAGGCTTTCTAACTTTGGTTGGTGACGAGTCTAGAAGAAAGGCAATTCTGAATTCAAACGAAGAATGGAATACAATTTTACCCCTGATATGCATTAAAAACAAAATTGGATGTCAGGGTGCTAACAGAACCCATTCTAAACGTGGTGAATGTGGCAACTATTCTAGGTTCACAACTTTAACGCAACTGATATCTGTATGATAGAAAACAGGTGATCTTCTTATTGAGGAAGGAGAAAAGCCTTGACACTGATAGTGTTGATATGTAAAAATTATAATCTTTGTATATCCATGTATATATAAATTGATATATCTTTGCTGTTTATCTTTTTGGGATGGGTCAAAATAATTACACACCCAGAAGATTAAACTCACACTGATCTGCAAGTAAAGCTTGTCATCTTCCCTTAGCTATGGGTTAATTAGTAAGACTTGTATATAACCATAATTAATTAGTAAGACTTGTATATAACCATAATTATCTCAAAAAAGAATTTATTTTTTTTTAATTTAAAAATATTTTCAGTCTTTAGATAATTTGCACTAGATTAATAAGCTATAGAAAATGAATGAATACCTTTTTTATGTGTTATTTGTGTGAAAGTGAATGCAATATTCTTGACTGGAATTTGAATTTGGCTCATTGATTTCTAGTTCTGAGCTGTCACCATCGCACCCTTTCATATTTATCTTGGCATAAATATGTGTGGCTTCATTTATTGCCATTGTATACTCTGTGGCTGTTCTTGATTTCTTTTCTATAAAATCCTGTGGATATCAACATATCTTTTCTCATTGAACACCTCCTCAATAACGCAACAGTGTATGCTTTTTTTTTCTATTTGTTGTAGCTTACTATTATTACTTATATATGTAAATGTGTGTGTCTGTGTTTTGTTTGATTTTTATGAGGTTGTCGTCATTAATGTAATTTTGATATTTGTTTCTTATCGTTTGTTTTCGCTTTGACTTCTCCTCGCCACTTCTTTTGGCTCCCCTTACTTTCTTCTCCCCATCCTGTCCCTTCCTTGTTTCCAAGCAGGGCTATATCTTTTATCTGTTTTAATCTTTATTGACTCTGGCTTTGCTTGAATGCCTAGACTGATCCCCTCACAGACCCCATCCCAACCCTGCTATCATTTGATTAGCAGTTGCACGGGTTTTCTTGCACCCAGCTACTGTCACTTGGGATGCTCTACAGTTGTGAATGCTTCAGGATGAACGGTGGGGAAAAAAAAAAAGAGAGCGTGTTTATAGACTTTTGTTTTGGTTTATAATTATTGCACACTTATGCCCAGCGGAAGTATTTAAAGAATCCAGTGATTATGTAGTGAGCATGAAGTGAAGGATGACGACAGACATTGTGAAACATTTGCAGATGTGAGGACAAACATTTATCATCCTATTAAAATGTGACGCATTATCTGAGACACATGTATCCCTGTGTATTTCAATGTCGTTGTGTGCAGGCATTTTGATGTATGATATTGGATGATATTTAAGACCCCATGTGCATTGTGGTGCAAGTGATATCTGCTTGGAATGAGAAATTTGTGAGCTGAGTTCGAATTCCGATTAATTTCATTGTATTCACTTAGGTGCTAATACCCTTAGGAAAGGTATTGATCTGTTGCTTCTCCCTCAAGCTATGGGTTAAATAGCAGAACAGATTGGGTTCTATAGCCTTGGTTGACAACCAGTCTTCTCCAGCAAGTAATGGCAACCTATTGGGGGAAAATCTTCTGCCCAGTCAGTCTTTCACAACTTGATTGCTCAAGGGTGTATCATGTATGGCACTTAACTGAATTTTTTTGCTCAAAAATAAAGCTTGAAAATATCTTTCAACTCATATGCAAAGTTAAGGCATCAAGTACTGGTAATATTAGCAATTTCCCTATCAGGATATATTTGGCATTCATATACCAAGAAGCCTATACTGTTTTTGGTAAAAATGTATAAAATCTTTCTCTTAAAACAATTTTTTCAGGAAAATAGGTTTCTCAAGTTTAATAGCTGTTAAGTCGGGGAGAGCCATGATCACCAATGTCCTGAAGAGACACGGAACATAGAAGAAGGCTACGAAATTATCAATGACATAAGCACAGTTTCAAAAGACATAGGCAAAAGATTTTTTCAAGATAATTGGTACTCTGACAGAGCAAAGACGTGATTTCATGCCTTTTCTAAATAAATCCAGTCAAGGCACTTATAGATATAAAAGTGTGTATGTATATGATGTAAAGTTAAATGATTTCAAAGAATATTTTGACCTTTGGTACTTTGGTCAGATTTTGGGGAGTAGATCAGGCTACAAACTTTTCAGCACTTTGTATTTATGCAATTATATGTACACTTGATCAAGAATACCATGGAATAAGTATGCAAAAAGCAAGGAAATTTTAAGTTGATTGGTTTTTATTCAGCAGCATATCAACTTCTATCAGTTATTTAATACCAAAAATCTAAATATCTTGAATACAATTCTATGCTTTCATCACCTTGTATATAATTTCATACTCTCAGAGTAAGTGTATGTTTTTTAGTTACATAGTTTATAGTTCAGGAATGTATTGTTGGCATTTTTTTTTTTTTTCTATTGGCACTGATGATCATTTTGCTATAGAAAGTTTCATTTCTCATTCTATTATAAAAATATATTATTATTTTGTTTGGGAATTCACTATTTGCCCATAGTTGGGACCCTAAAAGGTGCTACTATTTTGGATCAGATTGGACTTAGGAAAAACAGCAGTTAAGACATAGTTGCTCACTACTCAAATCCTCCAATCTTGCAATCAAAAGACTTGCTGCCAGCTATAGTTTCTCATCAGACCCAGAAGGCAAAGTTTTAAGTAGGACAGAAACCACAAAAAAAAAAGAAAAAAAAAATGGTAAGAAATTAGCAGGCAAAACTTTTGATAAGTGTAATAATGAAAAAAGGCTTGTTGAAGGAAAATGAACCATTGTGAATCAGCAAGTAATCTAGAGATGGGTTGTAAAGGAGCAAGAATTACTTTAAGCAATAAATAAGACCCACCTTCTTAAATTATAAACAAATTAACAAACAACTCAATAAAATAAACAGTAACCTGTAACCTGCATCCTGCAGCAAGGCCTTTGATAGGGAGGTTGTGAAGAGCATGGAACTACCTCTTAATTGCTGTTGTTCCCAGGTCCACCCTGATCTAGAGTTATAGCACCTGTTAGGGTCAGCTCTGGGCAAATAGTTAACCTCTAAGCTGGGGTCAAAACACTATGAAAGTGTAAAAATACACTTTTATAGAAATATAAACATAAAAATAGACTTTTATAAAAAAAAAAAAAAATAGACATTTTGAAGGCAAAATATTACCATAAAACATTTTTGGAGGAAAAAACTATTCTCAGTAAAGCATATTTGAGTACAAAACTAGGAGACATTTTCAGTTTTCTAAAATTAAAAAGAATAAAAAAAAATTTTTTTAAATTAAAATCTGACTAAATCAACCTTCTCGCTATAACCAAACATAAAATAAAATACCTTAAAACCCTAACTTTTTGGCATGAAATAATCCACAGACATTGATATGCCATTAAGCAAAACTCAAACTCAATAAAATTATTGAACGTGTGATTAAATCAGACGTTTTAAAGATCCAGTAGTCTACGGACACAGTTGCTACCCAATTTATTTAAAATTAACTTGGCTTTGTAGAAAATGTCAGTTAATAACTCACAAGGTTTTGTCGTGTGTTTCAGTGTGTTATTCTTTTTCAGTGAAGTTGTATACTGTGTTTCCATCTTTTAGTAAAGATAGGTTGTTCTATTTTCATAAAAATTTTGTTGTTTACAAGTTCAAATGCTGATGCGATGCGGTATACATAGGGCATACCAATCTGAGGTTGGAATCAGAAGTATCACAGCATGTCCCTGCAAATGTACATTCAGGTAGTCCAAGAGTCTTTAAGAAGTACTCAGGCTGTTCATGATTTGGCCATTGGACAACATGACTAGACAATCAAGACTGTTCCTCTAGGTATGAAGACACATGATTTTCTGTCCTGCACAGCGCTCACTCGGCCTATCATTTACGTGTTTTGAAGGCTGTACACTTGAACATCCACCAGCCTAGTCTGTGCAGACAGAAAGAGCACTTCATTCGTGAGATTTTCCTTTTCCATTTTATTGTTCTTGTTAAACTATAAGTTTCCACCCACCTTACATTTCAATTAATTTTTTATTAAAATTTTGTTTTTAAATGAGTTTGAACTTCCCTTCTCCAAGTACTTTTTGTGGCCTGTTTATCAACAATTCTGCCAAAGACCATCTTTGATAATATGTTGGCTGAAAGAATCCTAAGGTCTTACATTATGACACCAACATATATATATTAAAATCTGATTGAGTACTCTGGGAGAATAGTAGACTTTGAAAAACAGTAGCTACTCTGGCATTTATGCATCATTCATTCAGTAATGAATTAGAACACTCTTAGCTATTGGGCATGTATAATGATAATATACATGCTAAAAAGTCTGCCTCCTTCTACCGAGCGCCTGTAGCTCAGGTAGAATCGCTGACTGACGCCAATTCGGTCGGGTTTCAATTCTGGGTAAAAGGCAATCGGCTCTCTAACCGTACTGATGAGCTGTGATACAGTGAAACAAATCTGTATGCGGATGACTATATATATATATATATATATATATATATATACACACGCACTTGTCAGTTTAAGACTCTCACATGGTTTTCATGGATGATACCCAGCCCATTCAACAACATCTAAGCTGCCACCTATATAAAACTACTTCTTCAGATTAAGGATAAAAAATGATGTTTTGCAAATGAAGCTTATAGGTCTTAGAGGGGACCATCCTTATTCAAACCCTGTGCACAGGGGCTATAGAAGCATAAAGAACTGTACAAAATAACAGAAGCAGCATTGCTTGAAGACTTTCTGCAACAACAACAACTAAAATGGATAGCACATGCAACTGAGGAAACAATGGCATAATCAAGATATTGACTTTCCACCCTACTCAAACAAAAGTTTAGGAAGGAAATCCCCATCCTTAGTAGAAAGAGTGGACCTGAGAAACCTATTTTCCTGAAAAATTATTTTAATAGAAAGATTAGTACTGGCTGTTTGGTTAACGGATGTTGAAGGTTTTCAAGTAAGTAAATTTCTAATATTACCATTACCATATGCACATACTTATGGGTGTGTAGTTTTCTTTAATGAAACACATCTATTTTGCACTTGGATTTAAACCAAGGACCTAAAATCCTATTGTTAAGAATCCCATCAATTAAAATATTTCCTTGTCATTTACACATAGATGAATTATAAATCAATGAAGACTTGTTTTTCTCCAATTGATGCCTAATTCAAAGAAAATGTATTTCGATTGTGGTTCTTTATTAAGACGGCTGGTACAATCCAGCATCATTGGCTGATTCTCATTTTGACACCCAGAGAGAGTTGGAGGGCTGAAACCCTTAGGACAGGCCACATGATATGTCATTTGATTTGTACAACCGCCAACAACAGTATAAAACCACAAATCAATGTCTGCAGAGGTCACTGTCAGTTCAACTTTTGCCTGATCTCATTTCATTTTTATTGTGTGTGTGTGTGTGTGTGTGTGTGCCTGAAAGTAATGTTGGTTGATTGTCTCAGAATCACAAGATTGATAAACTTTCTCATTTTCTTTACATACTAGTCTGTTCATATCTATTCTCAGCATGTATTGCTCTCTCACTCTCTCTCTATGCATAAAAACTCTCTCTCTATGCATACAAACTCTCTCTCTATGCATACAAACTCTCTCTCTCTCTCTCTCTCTCTGTATGCATACAAACTCTCTCTCTCTGTATGCATACAAACTCTCTCTCTCTGTATGCATACAAACTCTCTCTCTCTGTATGCATACAAACTCTCCCTCTATGTATACAAACACACTCTCTCTCTCTCTATATATATATATAAATATATGAAAGAGAGAGTAAGGATGTACTTGAAAAATAGAATGTTTTGAAAATTTTAATTTTTTCAGAAAGTGAAATTTGGATATATTCTTATAATAAAATGTTTCCGCATTTCTGTTTTAATTTCTGTGATAAGGATAATAGCATGCAGAACAAGTATCCAATCAAAGAGTGAAATAACAATTGAATTTATTTTTAATTTGAATAAAGTGTTTTTCATATTTCATCTGTTTTCACAAATTTAAAATGTCTTCTTTTCTCACATTTCTCAGTACTAGGTCCTATAGCCACCTACACCCCACCAAGCTACATGAGTCTTAAGGGCATACTATCAAGGAGTTGGCCCTAGTGAATTAAAGTGTTAGTTCACAAATTTGGTGACATAGTACTTATCACCTCAGTTCTTGGTTTGGGTAGATTTAGACTAATTAGAAGCAGAGTGAGCAGCAACCAGTCAGTCAGTTGAGTGCCATACATGATACACACTTTGGGCGATCATGTCTCGAAAGAGATATGACTGACTAGGCAAAAGATTATCCCGCAGTAGGTTGCCATTGCTTTCTGCGGTAGACTGGTTGCCAGCTAAGGCTATAGAACCCAATCTGTCCTGTTATTTGAATCATAGCTAGATGGGAAAGAGATTTATTATATTATTAAGTATTAATTAGTAGGGGATCAGTTTATTACTTCATAACAATAGAAAACTGATCCCCCACTTTATGCCTATTAGAAGTTGTAATCATGATTCCAACTATTATATTCAGTCAGTCAGTCGAGTGCTATACGTGATAGATGCTTTGGGCGATCATGTCTCTAAAGAGACATGACTAACTGTGCAAAAGATTATCCCACAGTAGGTTGCCATTGCTTTCTGGTTATAGAACCTAATTTGTCCTATTATTTAATCCACAACTGGAGGGGAGAGACGGATTAATACCTTTCCCAAGGGTATTTGTGCGTAAGTGAATGCAAGGAATTCAACTACCAGACAATACTAAATTAGAACAAAATGAGATATACCCAGACATGGGCAGTGGAACAAGAACAATTTATGTCAACCATAAAACTTAATTTCCTGAAGCTTACTCAGATTGACAGATGCCAGAGGGCACAATGACTAAGACATTGGGATGATAGCAACAATGAAAACATTAATCTGTACTTACTTGTAGCAGCATTCACCCTGGGCTGATTGAGCCAGCTTCTTCTTTAGAAGAAGTTTCATGGGAATTTCTTTTTAGCTTCACAATTACATGTAGTGCAAAGATTTTCCTGAAGTAAGTCACCAATTCTTACTGTGCTCGATTGGTTGCCAGCCAAGGCTATAGAACATAGTCTGTCCTATTATTTACCCACAACCGGGAGGGAAAAGAGATGGATTCATACCTTTCCCAAAAGTATTAGCACATAAATAAATGTAATGAATTAGACTGGAATTTGAACTCACCTCTCTGATTCCTCAATTTGAGCCACTATCTTGCTATTTATCCCATAGCTGGGGATAGAAGAGATGAATCCACACCTTTTCAAAAGGTATTAGCACATAAGTGAATGTAATGAATTTAAGTGGAATTTGAACTCACCTCTCTGATTCCTCAATTTGAGCCACTATCTTGCTATTTACCCATAGCTGGGGATAGAAGAGATGAATCCACACCTTTTCAAAAAGTATTAGCACATAAGTGAATGTAATGAATTTAAGTGGAATTTGAACTCACCTCTCTGATTCCTCAATTTGAGCCACTATCTTGCTATTTACCCATAGCTGGGGATAGAAGAGATGAATCCACACCTTTTAAAAAGATTACAAAGAATAATAATTTTAATGGAATTTGAACTCAAAAAGATTTCAATTTGAGCCACATAAGTGGGGAATGAAGAGATGAATCCACTTTTCAAAAGGTAATTTAAGATAAGTGAATTTGAATGAATTTAAGTGGAATTTGAACTCACCTCTCTGATTCCTCAATTTGAGCCACTATCTTGCTATTTATCCCATAGCTGGGGATAGAAGAGATGAATCCACACCTTTTCAAAAAGGTATTAGCACATAAGTGAATGTAATGAATTTAAGTGGAATTTGAACTCACCTCTCTGATTCCTCAATTTGAGCCACTATCTTGCTATTTACCCATAGCTGGGGATAGAAGAGATGAATCCACACCTTTTCAAAAAGTATTAGCACATAAGTGAATGTAATGAATTTAAGTGGAATTTGAACTCACCTCTCTGATTCCTCAATTTGAGCCACTATCTTGCTATTTACCCATAGCTGGGGATAGAAGAGATGAATCCACACCTTTTCAAAAAGTATTAGCACATAAGTGAATGTAATGAATTTAAGTGGAATTTGAAACTCACCTCTCTGATTCCTCAATCCATTACTCCACTCTGCCTCCATTTTTCTTTTTCTGAATATAAGTCATGTAAATAAAATTTTGCAAGCATGTTTTCATTTTAATTTGCAAAATTAGGATTTACAGCAAAATAAAAATTTAGAGAAAACATATCTTCATATCTTAGAATATTCTATTTCAAGTTTGAGTAAGTCACTATTTATACAGTATAAATCCATTGAACTTCTTGGTCCGATTCAGTGTACAGCACCATTTTCATGGGGAAAACTACTGACTTGACAGTTGTTCAAAAGATACCAAGAGACCTTATGGACAATTTAAGGACAGTGAAGCATAGGTCATTCCTGAAAGGGCTACCTATTTGAACATGAAATGCATTGGCTAAAATAAGTTTTCCTTTTGTCTTTATATATATATATATATATATATATATATATATATATATATATATATAAACAAACACCAGTGTTTCTATTCTTCTCTTACCTATTACAAAACACCCCTTGTAACCTGTTCTGCTTTTTCTTCATTTGCCTCTTTTGTAACCCCCTGTGCATCAGCAGCAGTAATTCTTTGCTTGGGATAAAACATATATATATATATATATATATATATATATATATATATATATATATAGTAATATTAATTATAGTAATAATACCAATAGCAACAGAACTAATTCTGTCAAGATTATCAATAATTAAACTACAAATGAGATCGTCTTGAAACCCACCGGGAACTAACTCGGAGGGAAAAGAAGGGAAAGAAAAAAGGAAACAAATGGAATACCTGAACAAAAAGTCAAGCATTCGTGAGAAAGAAAAAAAAAACCCAAGACGCAAACCTTAACAATAAAGAGCTCAATACGAAAGCATAGTACACAAAGCACTCAAAGCGAAAGTAGAGCAAACAAAATTGAAAATCTTAGAGTTTCGATTTTTATCTATATATATATATATATATATATATATATATATATATATATATTAAAATCATTTCACACCAAGCAAGGCATTACTACTGCTGGTGTACAGGGGTTACAAAAGAAGCAAATGAAGAAAAAGCAGAACATGTTACAGGGTGTGTCGTGGAATGGTTAAGAGAAGGATGGAAACACTGGTGTGAAGAGAGCTGCATGAGAGTAGAGTGGAAATGAAGAACAAGACTCGGGAGATGTTAGGGAGTACAGGAGATAAGAGATGGCAATTGACGTTGCATTTAAGCTCTTGGAGATTGTAGCTATCAGTAAAGTACTTATATTGAAGAGAGTTCCACAGGCGGAAAGTGCTAGAATAGAAGCTGATAGAATAGAAGTTGCAGTTATATTTGATTGTTTTCACTGTTAAAGGGTGGGACCTAGTTGCCTAGTCTAGTAGCTCAAGTAAATTCAGGCAGAGGGGACACAAGGAGCTGATCTCATTGGAACAGTCAGTCAGTTAAGTGCCATACGTGATACACGCTTGAACAATCATATCTCAAAAGAAACATGACTGACTAGGCAGGAGATATCCAGCAGTAGGTTGCCATCGCTTTCTGTGGTAGACTGGTTGCCAGCCAAGGGTATAAAAACCTATCCCTTCCATTATTTAATCCATAACTGGAAGGAAGAGACAGATTCATACCTTTTCCAAAGGTATTTGTGCGTAAGTGAATGCATTGGAACAGAAGTAGTGAAAATATATATATATATATATATATACACACACCCACACACACACACATATATATAATGTGTTAAATAAGAGTGAGGCCTTCATTTCTTCTGTCTTAACATTTTCTACTAATAAAACAGTGTTTCTCTTATAAGTTCTCATCTAATTCTACACTTCATTTTTGGGACCAAGTTCCTGTTACACATTTAACACCCTTCATTGTTTACGCTATCATCTCTACACTGGATCCTTACGAAGCAAGATGATATCACTGCAATAGTCCTTAAGAAAAGTGCTCCTGATCTTGCTCATGTTTGCTCTAAACTCTAAAATAAATTCCTGGCTGCTGCTTGCTTTATAGCCTATTGGAAATCCTCTTTGGTAGTTCTAGTTTTTAAAAGCTCCAGTGAACCATGTGATCCTTTTAACTTTCGGCCTATCAGCCTTTAACCTCTTTTTGAAAAAGTGTTAGAGGCCCTAATTAAGTCTGGATTGGTCCTGCATCTTGCATAACAGGGTCTTCTTTTAGTTAAGCAATATGGCTTTCACTTCTTTAAGTCAACTGTTGACGTTTTAAAAATTACAGTTGAAAGAGTCTAACACACTTCAGATAAGAATGGTGAAGTTCAGGCCATTACATTTCATATCTCAAAGACATTTGCCAAGGCAGTAACACCGCTGATGTGCAGGGGGCTACATGAGAGTAAAAAGATTAGATAGGAGGAGAGTAAAGAAAAAGACAAACCAGTTAGAAAGGAGCAAGAGAAGGATTGGAATACAGGTGTGATGACACTTGCAAAGGTAGAGAGAAAGGAAAGGATATACAGGGTGGTGTGGAAAGAACTGGAGTCAAGTGGTTAAGATATGAGTATTGACATTGCATTTAAATTTCTGGAGGTTGTAGCCATCGGGAAAGCAAGAATATGGAAGCAAGTTCCACAGGTGGGAAGTGCGAGAAAAGAAGCTCAACGAATTTTTGATCTAATTCAATCTTATCAAATTTTGTAATGAAAGTTGTCCTGAGTGGCCACTCTTCTCGATCTTTCTGCAGTAATGCAGGTGTCTCCCAGTGTTCTATTCTTAAATGTACACTGTTCCTAATTTTCAAGACCTTCCTGAATGTTCTCAATGCTGATGATACAACTTTTTTAGTTTTGACTCAATAGTAAATCTGATTTGTTTGATAAAGTCAAATTGGCAGCTGATCTAAAAAATGACATACAATCTGTTGTTAACTGGGGCAAGGAATGGTTTGTTAATTTTAATGCTTCCAAAATGAAACTGCTTTTTAAAAAAACATTTGAGTGAACCCTTTCTGCTTTCTGATGGTAACCTCCAGGAGTGTGACTTGTGGCAAGTTCTCAAGTTATCATTTTCTACTGACATGAAATGGAAAGATTATATTGCACCAACTGTTAGATCTGCAGCTAGGAAAGTTGGTTTACTATGTTGTGCTAAACGTTTTTTGTTTCACTGGAATCTATATTACAAATTTATAACACATGCATTGAATATTGCTGCCACATCTGGTCTGGTTCTGCAGCCATACATTTAGAGATTTTTGATAACACCCAAAGAAGAATCTGTAATGTTATTAATCCTGACCTGGCATCTTGCCTTCAGTCACTTTTATACCACTATATTGTAGCTCCTCTGTGTCTTTTTTACAAATACTTTCGTGGTAATTGTTCAGATGAACTTTCCTCTATGGTATCTAGAGTTTATGAACTTAAGATTTGCTAGGTGCAGTGGAATGAGAAATTGGAAAGCTGAATTTAATTTCAAGTTGAATTTACTGTATTCACTTACACACAAATTCCTTTGGGAAAGGTATTAATCCGTCTCTTCTTCCTCCAGCTATAGGTTAAATAACAGGATAGGTTGAGTTCTATAACCTTGGTTAGCAACCAGTCTATCGCAGAAAGTAATGGCAACTTACTGCATGAAAATTTTCTAAGGAGTCAGTCATGTCTCTTTTGAAACATGATCCCCAAGGCATGTATCACATATGGTGCTAGAATGATTGACTACATTTGTGGCAAGGCCTCCTGATTTTATTGTTGAAATGGCTAAGTTTCTGTGCTATTCTAGCTTCTAGAACTTTCTTCCGACTTTTCATTTTCAATTTTTGTGTCTCAACTTTAAATGCAATGTCAGTTGTTACCTTCTGTCTTAATTCTCAATCTTTTATTATTCTTCCTCATTGGTACTGTTTTTTTTTTCATATTCTATAACAGTAGCTCGCCCCTTGCATCTTAGTAGCTTTATTGTCTTTCTTGGGATGAAAGGAAAAGGTTATCTGTATTTGGTTCTTCTGAAAGTGTGGTCAGTTCTGCACAAACTTTGCCACTAATTAAATAATGTGTAAATAGTCTGGTTGTTTGTTTTACTCTCTTAAGTCAAAAACAATGTGAGAGATCAATATATATATATATATATATATATATATATAAAAACTCTGATTTTCTTCCATTTTGATAGTTTCATTGTAAGTCTGCTGTGATATGAAAAGCGCACATCTGTATATATTTCTGTATCCATCCTTTTCCTCCTTCTCTGTTGGGTTTACACACCCAAAATATTTTTGTTTGTTTTTTTTTTTCTCGCTTCCCACTAACCTTTGATCTTGAAAAATTTGAATGCAATGTCAATTGTTTTCTTCTGTCTTAATTCTTGTTCTTTTATTGTCCTCTTTCCTGAATAGTATTTTTTTTTCTCATACTCTCTAACACTCAATAAGAACTTGCATCTTAGTGAAATGCCTTTTTTTGACTTGCTTGAGGTGTAATGATTAAAAAAAAATTACACACAAATTGCTGATATCCCCAGAAGAGTGGATGGACAAGTTGCCTAAGAAATTCAGGATTCAAGATCAATCAGCTACATGACAAACTTTTACTTATATTAATTAATTATATATATATATATATATATATATATATATATATATTAGTCATCTGCAGGCAGTCCTGTTTTGCTGTATCACAGCTCATCAGTACAGTTAGACATCCTGTTTCTTCCAGTTGTGATTAAAACCTGACTGATTTAACATTAGTAAGAGATTTTACCTCAAAGCTATCAATGCATGGTGGAGGAAGGCATATTTTAGCATGTTATATACAGAATGTAAACAAACACAGTAGCCAACAGTTCAATTCATTGCTGAAGAACAACATGTAAAGAGTGGTGAGTAGCTATATAGATATATATATATATATATATATATATATTTATTTATTTATAAAAGTGAACATTGAAGTCAACACTAAGAGGCAAAATTCCCTAGCTGATGGTGCAGGCCTCATTGTTCATTTGGAGAAATACAGGCAAGTATTTATTTCAATTTGTGACAAAGTATGTGGATAAGCAACTGGTCTGAAGAGTCACGTGAAAATACATGTAAACCCCAATAAGCTCTTAAACCATTTACAAATAATTTCTCAATCAAGCTTTGTTTTTGGCTTTATGATCCAGTATGCATGTATTGTTCTGCATATGCATATATCTATGTGTTGATTTATATATATATATATATATATATATGTGTGTGTGTGTGTGTATATATTATAGTAATGTTCACCCTGTATAATGAGCAGGGACCACTTGAGGTAAAGGGTTACATTTAAAAGTAGATTATATAGATACAAGGGGAAGGGGAAGATAATGTTTAACACTAGACTTTTACAGGTTAAGATAGTGATTAGGGAAATATCCTCTTGAGACGACCAAAAGGCAGTAGTTCACAGGAAGAAGCTGTAAAAGTAGAACTTCTTATTGATGGAATAAGGAGGGAATGTGTGTGGTTTGCAACTATGTAACCAGCAAGGTGCATCCCAGCTGTGAAGGTTAGACTTGGCGAAACCAAAGAATGTAGTTCACCTGAATTATTTTCCAATGGAGTAGTGATAGAGCAGTGAGAGACTCTCCACATTCTGCCTGGGTAAAAGAGAGGTTGGGCAGTGGAAAAATAATTCTTTCTCAACAAGGACTTGGAGACAATTTTTAACTTCATCTGTAAATGTATAATTTAAGTTTGAGTTTTGTTTAATGGTATGTCAACCTCTGGATTTTTTAATGCCAAAAAGGTGGGATTTGAAGGTATTTCATTTTTTAATAGTAAGAAGGTTGATTTAGTCAGAATTTTATGAAAATTTTTTTGTTTTTACACTTTTTTATTTTAGAAAACTGAAAATGTCTTCTAATTTTGTATTCAAAAATGCTTTGCTGAGAACAATTTTTTCCTTCAAAAATTTGTTATGGCAATTTTTTCTTCAAGAATGTATTGTTGGTAATATTTTTCTTTCAAAAATGTATATTTCAAACATTTGGCTCAGAGAAGTAACTTTCAAAATCAGAAATGTTCATGTTATGGTGAAAAGAATAATGAAGTGACAAACTCAGTTAAAGTTAAGACTGTAATGCCTTTTCTCTCCATTCCTAAATTTTGGTTATTTGCCACTTTTTTTTTTTTTTTTAAAATTCATAGATTGTATCCTTGAGAATAAATATTGTAAAAGAAATAATTAATGGGTCAATACTGTCAAAGAAAGAAGTGTTAATTTAATATATTTAGCTCCTAAGGTTTTAAAAATACTTTTATTTGTCTGCTTAAAACATAAAGAATAAGAATACTAAAATGGAAAATCAAATTGAAGACAATGTAAAAATTTTGAATTTTATAATTTGATAGCATTGTTTTTATTCTATTCAAACACTATCAGTGAGCTGAGTTCAAATACCAATTGAATTCCCTGCATTTTTTAAGCACTGGTACCCTTGGGAAAGGTATTAATCCGTACCTTTCCTCCAGTTATGGGTTAAATAACAAAGGGAGGACTTAGGGACCCTGCCCTTAAAAACAAATCTCAATGAATCTTGATACTCTAAAAGATAAAGTATTACTAGACACAAAACTTATATAAAAAAACAACAGATTGTTGAAAATAACAAAGGGAGGACTTAGAGACCCTGCCCTTAAAAACAAATCTCAATGAATCTTGATACTCTAAAAGAAAAAGTATTACTAGACACAAAATTTATATAAAAAAACAACAGATTGTTGAAAATAACAAAGGGAGGACTTAGAGACCCTGCCCTTAAAAACAAATCTCAATGAATCTTGATACTCTAAAAGAAAAAGTATTACTAGACACAAAATTAATATAAAAAAAACAACAGATTGTTGAAAATAACAAAGGGAGGACTTAGAGACCCTGCCCTTAAAAACAAATCTCAATGAATCTTGATACTCTAAAAGAAAAAGTATTACTAGACACAAAACTTATATAAAAAAACAACAGATTGTTGAAAATAACAAAGGGAGGACTTAGAGACCCTGCCCTTAAAAACAAATCTCAATGAATCTTGATACTCTAAAAGAAAAAGTATTACTAGACACAAAACTTATATAAAAAAACAACAGATTGTTGAAAATAACAAAGGGAGGACTTAGAGACCCTGCCCTTAAAAACAAATCTCAATGAATCTTGATACTCTAAAAGAAAAAGTATTACTAGACACAAAATTAATATAAAAAAACAACAGATTGTTGAAAATAACAAAGGGAGGACTTAGAGACCCTGCCCTTAAAAACAAATCTCAATGAATCTTGATACTCTAAAAGAAAAAGTATTACTAGACACAAAATTTATATAAAAACAACAATAAATTGTTGAAAAGAAAAAGGTATTACCAGCAATAAATAAATAAAATTTAGTTGGCAATAAATGACCTGCCGAGGTTGATTTGCCATGAAAACAAAACAACCAAACAACCCATCAAACACTATCATGACTTGTATTTTTTTTTGTTTTTATTTCTACAGAATAATTACTCCGTTTGTGTGTTGTTAGGTAAAACTTATAAGAATAAAATCAGTTGTAGGGAAATTCAATTGAATAATTAAAATAACAGATATGTTTTATCTGAAATGGTTTTAAAACCGACTAATTTCACAGTATGCCATGCAAAGATATGAGGTCATGAATATTGCTTGGTAAACATCAGATCTTTGAGACCTCTTGATAAATCTCTGGCCAAATAGATAAATCCACTTAAAAAGAACGAACCTGCTTTTGCCTCATCTTAATTATTGCTTGATGGCAGGGGTCAACGATATACACAGCAATCATTCCCTTGCCAATTCAGCTAAAAGTATCATAACATTCATATGCGCATTTAATAAATGAAATGCTGTCAGCCCTTCCCTCTTTCACCATTTCTTGATATCTCACTTTGATTAGGCCAAATTCCGGAGACACTTTAATGGAACTGTCTTGTATGTGAACAAAACAGATCACCCAGTACTCTTGGAACACAGAGACATTCTTCTACATGACACCATATTCTTTGGGTGTCCTTTCATTTACACAATTGCTGAACGTGTTGACTACTTTTTTGTTGATTAGAGTTTCTAATTAGGGTGAAAAATGAAATGATCAGAATAAAGCAGGTTGTTTAAGGTTCACCGAGTTTCACTGAGTACCAAGGAAGCGTGTGTAATTATTTAAGACCTTAATTTTTCTGAAGGAGAAATGAGTGTATCTGGTACCTGGTAATTTTCAAACAGAACATGAGAATTATTGTTTATATTAATTCATTATGGCTTATCAACTCTTTTTTGGTTATATAATGCCAGAAAAAATTTTAGATTGTAAGAATTTTTTTTAATACTGGTTTACTGATACAAATCCTACTGGTTAACCCATGGCTGGGGTGGGGGCGGAATAGGTGGAGTTACACTTTTTGTAAGGGTATTTGCATGCAAATAAATACAAAGAACCCAACAGGAACTGGAACTTAGCACCTCAGTTAACAATTCAAGTCATTATCCACTGTCTGTGTATGGAATACTGCTGTCATATATGGTCAGCCACACCCGCTGTTCATCTCAGTGTTCTTAACAGGCTCCAAAGGAAAATCAGTAATGTGATAGGTGCCGACTTAGCCACTCGACTCCAACCACTTTCTCACCGATGGGATGTGGCTTCTCTCTGTCTGTTCTATAAATATTTTCATGGCTTCTGCACGAAAGAACTTAAGTCACTGGTGTCCCTGCCACAGGAGTTTACTTGTGCAACCTAACTGGCAACTGGGTCCCACCCATTCACAGTTAGATCAACCAAATGCAGATAACAATTCGATCCTAGCAGCTTCTTTTTTTGCACTTCCTGCCTGTGGAACTCGCTTCTATATTCCTGCTTTCCTGATGGCTACAACCTCCAGGAATTTAAATGCAATGCTAATACCCATCTTTTAACCACTTCACACCATTTCTTTCTACATCTCCCTGTATACCTTTTCTTTTCTCTCTACCTTTCACCTGTATTCCCAGCCTTCTTTGCTCCTTTCTAACTGGTTCGTCTTTCTCTTTACTCTCCTCTTACCTGTTCTTTTTACTCTTATGTAGCCTCCTGCACATCAGTGGTGTTACTGCCTTGCTCGGGGTGATATGATTAAAAAAAAAAAATTGCATCACCTGCATATTCAAGCTTAAAGCACCTGATATTTCCAGGTAGTTCACCCATCTAGGTACTGACCAGGATAAATGTTGCTTAACTACATTGATATTTTTTTTAAATAATATTAGCTAATATTAGCTCAAGTACCAATCAAAGTAGTGAATTATTGAATGAAATGTGTGATATAAGCATAGAAAGTGAGGATTATGAGGATCTGGAGGCTAGGTAATCGTTGTCCCTCAAACAGTGGTTCCCAAATGTTGTGTTAGAAGAGAATAGCAGGTGAGGTGGAATGATTGAAAGATTTAGAAACAGTTCCAAAAAATTTATTTACCGAAAGTAAATATGATTTAAAAATTCTAAATATTTTTATGGGTTACTTATAATTACATGTATCAACCCCAGTATATATATTTGTAGATAATAATTGACTTATTTTATCATTGTGGTATTTTTGCATGATATCAAATATTAAGTAGTGTCTGCTAATTGGTATAGAGAGTTATCACTGATAATGTCCCAATTTTTATTCCACAGCTATCTATCTATAACCTTTGTTTTTTATTTTTAAATGTACTTTCTGTCATATAAAATATGTGATTAAAAAAATGAGATGTGAAAATACATCCCAGAGTTAAAATATGTTTGGGAATCAGCTATGGGCAAATAGTTAATTTCCAAAATGGGGTCAAAACACTATGAAAGTATAAAAATACTTTTATAGACATATATACATAAAAATACTTTTATAGAAAAATATACATTTTTGAAGGAAAAAATTATTCTCAGCAAAACATTTTTGAATACAAATTTAGAAGGCATTTTCAGCTTTCTAAAATCAAAAAGAATAAAAACAAAATATTTTCATAAAAATCTGACTAAATCAACCTTCTCACTATAACCGAACATTAAAAAAGGAAAAAAAAAATGAAAATGCCTTTTTGGCATTAAATGACCTGCAAAGGTTGATTAAACAAAACTCATATATATAATTTGTAACTTTAGGTAACTCCAGCCCAGATATGGTAGCAATACTCCTTTTTTTTATCTTTTTGTGAATCTTAGTAAAGATAACGCATTGGCATTAAATTTAACAAAAAAATTGAAGTCATTACATGTCTGTTTGTTTGCAAATAGCTCTAAGAACTAGTTTGTTTATAACAAATACTAGAGAAAATGTGTATACATGTCAAGAGCAAGCAATGGAAGTTTGATAAAGATGGGCAAATATGTCCACAACAACAAATGTGTTAAAGTTACAGAACTCCTTTACACTGTAAGAGATTCTTTTTATAAGTGATCAGAGGTAACATATACCTGAAGAAGATAAGAGAATGTACTGGTCAAAATATATTGAACAAAGATAATTTTTGCAATAGTTCCTGGAGTAAATAACATGGATTCTTTGTTGAACTTAATATAGTTTGAAAAAATTCCCAGAACAAGATACAGTGCTAAAAACAACAAAGACATGGATGCTTGTCTGAAAGATTTATAGAATAATAAAAATACTTCATTTCAGAAAGCTTGATTGATTGGTTAGTGAGTCATGAAATTCCCACAGTGGAAGCAATTAGGGATGAAACCCAACTAAAAGCCAGAATTTTTAATGCTGTTTTTCAAAAAACCAATTTCTGTCCCTGTGAGATTAAAGTAATGCAATTGTTCTAATCCAATTTCACATTTTGAGATGCTAAAATAAACATACCAAGTATCAACACTTCTTTAGTGAATATTTAAAAGGCATAAGAATGTACTTAGTAAATAATCATGGTCAAAACAAGAAAGACAAGGATACTACTAGTTTGAATAATTTATTAAATAAAGACATAACTTCATCATGAGACTTCATCATGTTTCATAGTCTCTTCAGGATATTGGATGATCATGGCTATCCACAACTTGACACATAACAAGGAAATAAACTTTGCATTACACATTTTCATTCTATATAGTTCTCCCATTGAGACTAATTCTGCTGCACCCAGTGTCAACCATGACAGGTTGAATCTTTTTTTATTTCCCTCATTTACAAACAAATTTGAATAAACTTAATATAGTTTTCTATTGACAACGACTGAAGAAACAAGTCTTTCACCCCCCCCCAAAAAAAGTAAAGGTTTGCCTTTTTGCACTGACAATTTTATAGATAGAATTTCTCATATTCAGCCTTGACAAATCCAATTAATTCAAAATGACATCTCATCATAGCGTAATGGTCAGTGGATATTATTTGCAAACCATTCCTTGTGGTCTTGTGTCAAAACTAAGCTATACTTAGTAAATAGATTGAATTTATACCAGTTTCAACATTTATTTATCTGTTTTTGTCTCCAATTTCATTAATGTATTCTGTGTAAAAATAAATGCACTGTCCTGTTAATTAAAATGTTGATATTAATGGTGTTCAGTCTCTGTTAACCTATTGTGCACAAAATTGGCATCATTGTCAAAGGGATTCTAAAAAATAAGATTTACCTCCCGGGGCTTTTCTCAATTAACTCGGATGACATTTCGCAGGAGAAATATCTGACCTATAATAGCACTTTTCTCTCAGTAACACTTGCATTGACTACTAGCTATTGACAATGCCTTCTTTGCTGATTTTTCAAGTTAGTAAGTGCTAAATTTTGGTAAAACTAAATTTTATATAAAAAAGGGCAAAGTTCATTACTTAATTACTAGTTTTTTTTTGTTTTTTTTGTTATTTTATTTCTTTTTAGAAAATTTAACTTGTAAGCACAGAAAATGACAGGTTGTTGGAGATATGGTAAAAACTATAAGGACCAATAACAAAGGTCAAAACCTTTGTTCCTTTCACTCATAATGGGTGTGTGTGTGTCTCTCTCTCTCGATATATATATATATATATATATATATATATATACACACACACACACTATTGTATGGCTGAATAGTTAGAATGTTGTGTTAACCAGAAGACCTGGGTTCAAATCTCCTTATGGTTGATTTGTCAAGAAAGTTTCTTTCTGAAAATACTGTCTTGGGGGAAAATGTGGCACCATTGATAAGTGCCTGAAAATCATACCAGAGTCTTGTAGAGGAAATTAGATAGAGAAAACCTTTTAGAAGCCATTTTAATGGGAGTGAACTAGAAAAGAAAGATTTATTGTCCCATTTGTATTTCCCCACTTAAAGCCATTATTATATTTGTGATATAATGACACCATAATTCCTGGACAGAACAGAATGCTGAAAAGAAAAGGAATGACAAATATGCTTTTTGTCAGAGAGTCTTTTATATCACTATGGCATACACAAAACTATATATACATACATATACATCCCATATGGAGAATAATATATCACGTAAATGGCAAAGCAAAGTGTAAGGAAAAACAAAAGGAAGATTTTTACATATGGAGATACTCCTGTGTCTGGATAAGCCATGTTTAGGATTCCAGATCAAAATGAGCCAGAATTATCTATTATATACCAGGCGAGGACATATTCCACCAATGAGAAACAGTGAGAGTTGGGTTTTCTCAAATGGTTGCTGAAGTTTCATTCTGTATCTGGGAAAAGATATATTCCCAAAGGGAAACAGTATAATGAATTTGTAAGCTTCTGAGAGAAGTAGATTTAGCTTTTGTGTGGGGCTCTAAATAAAGCAGCATTTACATTTTGCTGCTGTAAATGAACTGAATCTGACTGCTCCTTTCGTCACTGTATGAATCTCACTAAGTGGCTGTTATTTAATCCATATGATTTATCTCCATCAAAAGAAGATAAAAGCTTTCTGTATCCTTAAACCATCAATGGCTGAGCTAGTATAAAGTCACATGTGCATTGTGACTGAATGTTTAAGCATGGTGGCTTAACTCAACAACTAATCCAACCAGAGTTGCAGTATAAACCAGATGTTGGATCAGCTAGCCATCCTATTAAAGAAGCATATCTCTCTCTCTCTCACACACACAAAGCTGTTGTAAATTAAGTAAATCAGACATGTAAAATGTACAGCAGTTAAAAATGTTTTTTTAATCAAATTATCATTTCTAGATAATTGCAATCAAACCTAAAGAGCTTCTATCTATTAACACATCAGTCAGCTTTAACTTGTCTTCTTCTATGCTGGTTGCCAACAAGGACTAGAGAGCCTAGTCTGTCACACAATTTAACCCATACTGGAGGAACAAGTGAATTTGGCTCAACGGTTTCTTATTTCCAAACTGCTGTTATACTATACCTCACATCCATTATTTTATTCCCAAACCGATTCCCAAAATTATAGGAACCTGCCTTGAGTTAGGCCATGTATAAATGTTGTTACCAGATACCTCAACTTCTTATACAAGATCTGGGAGATATTTCTTCAGTGATTTTTGGGATTATGAAAAAGGTTTGTTTTACCTGTCATTAACAATATTCCAATTCAATTGACTATCATATCATCTCAAATTTTCTATCAGACTTGGTTGTCATATTCGTCTCTCTTGATGATATTCTCTCAAGGTTCTTAGATGAAGTGATTACTCCATGAATTATTCAAACTTGTATCCTCAGCTTAGATATTACAATAATTTATAGAATGATATCTTGGCACTATTTTGGCCTTTTTTGTGGCACCAGTTCCTCCTCCTGTGATTAGATTAAATTAAGAATGAATATTCTTCGGGTACAAGATTGTTTTATCTTCTGCTTTGGAGGTGGGGACATGGTTTCAAATCTGACTTTTAGCAGTATAATTTTGTTAGAAATGGATTCTGCATAGTTGCAGAAATTGTCATTTGAGAGAGGAAAAATTTAACGAAAGGAAGATTTAGAAAAATCAGCCTGTTCTTTCTCTGAACATTTTAATCTTGCATTTTCATGAGCAGCTAATGAAACATAGTTTGAATCTTTTAATAAAACAAAAGATGGTTGTTTTTTTTTGTTGTTTTCCAAAATAAACTGAATTTTCGAGATAAAGTAATTTTTTTCTTTTTTGATATATTTTATTTTTCATTTTTCATTATGTTATGTTTTATCATCAGTTCACAGGTTGTATTACATTCTAATGGTTTCTAATGAAACATAGTAGCCTCCACTGAAACAGAGGACTTGAGTTAAAATCTCATGCTTGGCTATTACTTCATTTATGATTTATACTGTATAATTAATAATAATACAATGTAAAATGACTCAACACCTATGACAGAAGATTATAAACATTTCAATTACAACTGTAAATCATTTACGTAAGAAGAGAATATAATTACACTGATTGTTGAATTGCACATCAGATTGACCAGATGAGGTAGTATTTATACTATTTACATTATTCGAACTATTGTCTTCATCTTTGTTGCCATTTGTATAACATTTCGGCCATTGTATGCTCCAGCCTTCTTCAGGCACCAGGAATTTCAGACCCAACTCTTTATTACCATGACTGGGGTATATAAACATTGGTTAGTTTCAGTGACTTTACCCAAAAAGTTGTGAGTTCAATAGCAGGCTACAGCAGTGGTGAACATGTAACTTAGATAGTCTGGTTAGAGGGAGATAACTCATGACCAGCCAAAGAGGCTTCATACAAGGAATGAGAATGATATACCCCAGTGATTGTAATAAAGGGTTGGATTCGAAATTCCTAGAGCCTGAAGAAGGCCGGAGTGTGCAATGGCTGAAACATCGTACAATTGGCAACAAAGATTAGGACAATAGTCCGAATAATGTAAATAGTGTAAACATCAGATTGAATATTTAGTGAAACAGCATTATGATATTTACCCATAAAGGCCTTCCACATAAAATATCTAGAAATATACTTCAGATTGAATGTTCAGTGAAACAAATTTATAATATTTTCTCATTAAAGCCTTCCATATAAAATATTTGTAAACTTCTGTTTGTAATTTAGGAACTTTTTCTTTTATGAGTATTCTTGGAAGATTTCACAAATCAGATTTGCAAGTTGAAAAATTCTTGTTCAAATTTAAAGACAAGCAAATTCAACATCTTCTCATAGAAAGCTCAAGACGTCAAACTCTTAACAGGATTAGGCTGAATTTTTTGTAGAATAATAAAAAGGTTTCTTTGGTGAATTTGGTCTATAATGATATTTTATGCACCATTTCCTTCAGAATGCCTCTCCACACCTTCCTATCCTCGGCATCTCTAAGCAGGCCTGATCACATTCACTATCACACCCATACTTGTTCTATCAGCCATTTATACAAGCTTGTTTGATAATTGCTTGTTGTTTCCTTCTGTCCCTCTTGCTATCAGTGTGCCCTGTGAGTCTCAGATTCTCCTAGCCCTTGATCTCTTTCTGGTTCTAAGTATACCATAAATGCTTGATTTAGCACCCAAGAAATGATTGTTTCGAGGAAAGTGCCTAATTTAGAGGGGCTCTTATTTTAAAAAATTCAATTTTTAACCATTTTCATATTTTATCTATTCTATAAGAACAGCATGACACAGCATAAAAATAAATAATAACCTGTCAGATTTAATGCAAGTATAATTTTGTTAAATTGTTTGAAATCCTTTAATATCAATATGATTATCCTCATAACCATCTTCTGTTTCTGAAATGTATTTGTTTAGTTATTTTTATTTGAGAAGGATCAGTCAGTTAAGTGCCATATGTGATATATGCTTGGACAATCATGTCTTGGAAGAGACATGACTGACTGGGCAGAAGATTTTCGCACAGTAGTTTGCCATTAGACTCTTGGGTAGACTTGTTACCAACCAATGCTATAAAACCCAATCTGTCTTGTTATTTAACCCATAGCTGGAGGGAAGAGATGGATTAATACCTTTCCTAAGGGTATTTGTGCTTAAGTAAATGCAATGAATTCAACTGGGATTTGAACTCAGCTTGACAATTTCTTGTTCCATGCAGATATCCACTGCACCATGATGCACAAACTGAGAAGAATACATATTTCAAACTCCTTAGAGAAATTCTATGAAAAGGGTACTTATTTCAAATTCTTTGGAGAAATGAGGTACTAAATCAAGCATTTATGGTAAATGTCTTTTTTATTCTCAGTTTCCTTACAGCTTTCCTTGTTGCTCACAATTTCTATCCATGGCCTTCAGATGACTTTGGAATCTCTTACAACTCTTCTGGATGGTCTCCTTGTTTAAGTTGGTGAATGATGCCATAATCCTTACCTTCAGTTCATCTTTGGTATTAAAGAAATTTTGTTGGTCTCTTGCACTCCAGAGACAATAATCAAGGGGGTTGCAGTCTGGGGAGTTAGGTGGCCAGACATAAAGGTTGAAGTGGTTACAGAAATTCTCTGACAGCCATTACTGGGTTCTCCTGCTTGTGTGGCATGATGTAGAGATTTGTTGCTAAACATGGGGTATTCCAGAAACAACCATCTTGACCTAGGGCAGTACTACCTCGAGGCACTTGATGTAGGTCTCTGTGTTTAGTCTGAAGCCACCACCAACAAATTCGGCAGTGGTTTTTTTTATAAGAACAATCAGAATGAGTTTTCTAAGCTGGTTTATGTACTTTTGTAATTACCATTAGACTCATTTATGAACAATTAAGAGTGTGAGACTCACCTTTGCAAAGGATGTTTCCAACTAGCATCCAGTTGGCAGACAAAAATAAACAGGGTTGAAACTTAATACATGTCCCTCACTTGGATAATCAAAGGGTGGATATCATACTGATATTTATTGAGCACAATATCCACACTTGAATCATCCCCCAATCAGAGCTTACAGAATGGACCTGCCTGGATAGCAGATTGGAATCTCCCAAGCTGTTACATAAATCACCTACCAATTTGCTGGGGTAGGTTGGCTGTCAGGCTCAACTAAAACTACAGTCGAGTACTGTCTGTTGTGATTTACTAATTCTACAATTTACTTCCAAATCCTCTGTACTATCCTTAGATTGACATTCAAATGCTTTGACATGTTCGTATTGACGCTTTTGATAGTAAAAGTACCAAGCATTACAGTGTGTCATTTCCAAATTTCTGGTGGAGTGAATTGCATCATAGTGCTCTTTTTCTTACAGATGACTCTCTTGTGCTATGCACAAAAATTTTAAATATTAAAAATATGAAATGTCGACAGTTTTCCCATCACACTCTTTAATAGTTTACCTTTCTTTTTTGTATTTTTAACAAAATTTTCATAGTTCTTAATATTCTACTTAGCTTTTAGAAGGCATCTTTCACTATTCCAATGTATTTTTGGATTTTGGCATTGTATTTTCTGTTTTCTGTTAAAACACTTGCCAGATCATTAAATATTCGTATTTGCTTGATGTCTTCAGTTAGTATCTCAGACCTTGAACTGTTTTTGTAACAACTGTACATTCTATCTTCTTACTGTTGAGGCTTAGTCATTTCTTCTCACTTTCCTATATTAATATATTTAAGAGTATTTTTCATTTGCTTTGATTTGTAGTTAGCAACATTGCAAACTATAGCAGTCAGCAAAAAAAACATATTAATCTCATTTAAATCTGATATACATAAACAATGCTTGTACCTAATGAATTTTTAGCATCTCTACCACTGCTTTTTCTAAGATTTTATTATTTTCTGACAGAGAAAATATTTAAAAAAAACAACCCTAAGTTCCAGCTTCTGCAATTCTCAGTATTTTGTCTTGTCTCAATCTGTTACTCGGCCTTCATGCACCGAAAATCAACAGAGAAGGGATTGTCAGTGGCCAGGAATTTATGCACGCATGACTGCTAGAATAGTGCAATTATATGCATAATATGTAATCCTTTAAAGAAATAATGCCTCCTACTTAGTGGATATCGGCTCAGAACGAGAAACCGGGGAGCCAAGTTCGAATTCCAGTTGAATCCATTGCATTCACTTACGCGCAAATACCCTTTGGAAAGGTATTAATCCGTCTCTTCCTTCCAGTTATGGGTTAAATAGCAGGACAGATTGGGTTCTATAGCCTTGGTTGGCAACCAGTCTACCGCAGAAAACAATGGCAACCTACTGCGGGATAATCTTCTGCCCAGTCAGTCATGTCTGTTTCGAGACATGATCGCCCAAGCGTGTATCACGTATGGCACTTAACTGACTGACTTAGTTTTATTAGTCCATAACATTAAAGTCATATGTTGGTGGTATGTTTAACCTTTCTACAAATAGCCTATAGATAGAAGCTCAGTAGCAGTTTGGTTAATTGGAGTCTGACATGAAAGTGTGTACAAAGAAATCATCAATGTTTGCTAAATAATAAGAGACTAAGCAATGGATGTGGGCACAGTTAGGTGGTGGGTATTAGAATTCAGTAATGGCAACGGGGATGTGCTTGAAAAGTCAGCTCTGCACAAGTGTAAAACCAATGGAAAATGGGAGCGCACCTTCAAAAATGCAAAACAAAATGCAATGGTGATAACTATATGGAAAATAGTGTTTTGTCATTTACATTATTTGCACATGTATGAGTGGTTAGAATGTTAGCTTTCCAAACCTGGGTTTCAAATCTCACCATGGTCGAATTTCTCAGGACTGGTGACTTCCTGGGGTTAACAGTATGGAGAGGCAATCCCAGCATTTGGCACCTTTGAAAAGCACCTGCAAACCATATCATGAATTGATGCAAAACTTGAGTGAAAATTGGGGAGAGAATTCTTCCTCGATTGTTGTGCAAGTATAAAGTATCGAGGATTTGATCGTACAGGCCTTATTCAAACTTGATTACAACAGATTATTTTCTCTCTCTTTCTCTCTCACACAAAAAGTATAACTATGGTCAGTTTAGAATTGTTATGGTATAAACCACAGGTGAATTCTGGAGATGTCGTACAAATACAACTGTGTCTGAAATAGGGATCGGCAGCCTAGCATACTGGTATATTCAGATACATGCAGTTAGCCATTATTGTCCTCATCTTTGTTGTTGTTATCAAGTTTTTAACCATTAGGTTCTTTGGCCTTAATCAGTTATTTGTTGATCCATGTTATATTCAGGAAATTTTGTACTGATTCCTTTCTTTAATCTATGGGAGAAGATTGTTTTCATACCATTGACTATATCTGGGGATATCATTATTACTGGTCCTGGGTATGACGGTAAACTGCATCCGGCAGCAAGACCTCTGATTGTGAGAAGCATGGAACCACTTCTTAATTGTTGTTGTACTCAGGTTCACCTTGACCCGGTGTGGTAGCACCTCTTTGGGTATCAGCTATGGGCAAATAGTTAAACTGGGATCAAAACACTATGAAACTATAAAAATAGACTTTTATAGGAAAATATACATTAAAAAAAAAATATTACCAACAATACATTTTTAAAGGAAAAAATTATTACCATACCACATTTTTTCTGAAGGGAAAAAATTACTGCCATAATACATTTTTGAAGGAAAAAAGGTATTACCAGCAAAACATTTTTGAATACAAAAGTAGAAAACATCTTCAGATTTCTAAAATAAAAAAAAATATTAATAAAAATTTTCATCAAAATCTGACTAAATCAACCGTCTCACTATAACTCAACATTATAAAAATACTTTAAAACCCCACCTTTTTGGGCATTAAATAACCCACAGAGGTGTTGATATGCCGTTAAACAAAACTCAAACTCAATCTTTATTACTGCGCAATTATTGCTTGCTCTGATTCCTCTTGGTCCAGTTAACGTCCTAGGGAATGAACTCAAAACTATATTAACAAATTCATGAACCAAAACTTTAATCCACAGCCTAATCCTGAAGCTGAAACAGAAGCGTGACATCATCTTTGCAAAAAAAAGTTTTGCTCCTGAAATTTGACATCTGGCTGAGGTAATCAACATCATTTGCTTTGCCTATTGTCTGATTTACTTCAACAGATCTCTTATTGTCATAGAAAGTAGAAACAATGACTTCACTGTTTGGAACTCCTGTATGTGAGTGGGTGGTGCTTGAAAATGACAAAGACGAAAATATGAGTATGGAGAACTAGTTGAATCAACACAGCAATTTCTCATCTCCTAATTCCTTCCTTGTAGTTTTGTTTTTTCCACAGCTACATTTCTTCCTAATTAAATGTTCTTTGACTGACTTCCCAAAAACAAATCTTGACAATGAAGACTCTGTTAGCTGCGTTATTGGTCATAATTTATCTCATTCCCAACCAGGAGATATTTATTGTCTTCTTATCTTAGATAAACATACTCTATATCCACTGGCATGTTCCCCATTCCTCTGACTAAACCTCCCCAACACAAGAAGGGCTTATAAGATACATCAAATTGACAATGTTACAGTGTAGACAAATTGATAGCAGTCTATTCTCTTAGGGATTATCATAGAGAATATATCACACATTTGAAGGCTGGACTTTTAGCTGTTTTATTTGGTTTTTGCTTTCCAACCCTTTCTTTTGTTTTGTTGTTATTGCTTTTATTGTAGTTATCAGCAATATTTAAATGCACTTTGGAAATTCAGAATCCAGGTGCGGCTGCTG